>JAJEKB010021389.1:1473807-1530465 GCA_022393335.1 Macrotrachela quadricornifera | reverse complement strand
AAGTATCTTATTCTGATAATGCCGTTGAATATAAATTGATTACTAAACAGATATTTGTACAATTTTAATCGGATTTTAATAATTATTTCTATGTATTATTTATTATTTTTGAGCATTTTTGGAATAAAGTATTTAGGAAGGTATTTGAAACTTTGTCCTAAAGCTTGATTTATATCTTCCTGATAGTGTTAGTGTGAGTTGATTTGAGTCTACTTCATAATTTACATAATTTTACTGAATATTACTAAATATTTCTCTTGTTTTTATACAATTTGACTTATTTTTATAAGGTTGGGCTAAGGCAAAATTCGAGCAAATTTTTTTTTTCGATTCTTTTACGTAATCCGATGCAGTTTGATGCGCTGAATCCGAATATGTATGATTCATTGAGATAAAAACTGATCTTCACGTCAGAAACCGAAAAATACCGCTAAAACTGAAGGTTCCAGAAAACCCGGTTTTCTACTAGGATTTTGATGATAAGGTTTCGAAAAAATTTACTAGAGCTTTGAAAGTTTTTTCTCCTGATTCAGCATCAAAAACTGATTCTAGGATACTAGGTTTTGATCGCTCAGTCCATATCTTGATCGTCAAAAAAGTTCATTTCTGTCCAAAAACCGACTAGTCGAGTGCATCTCCTTAAAAATGCATCAGCTCATTTTCTGTTGAAGATAGCCACTTTTTTTTCACCGTTCGACTTGTTGGATGCCCTAGATATAATCTACGTATTTTTTTTCCTTAACTCACTTTCGTTCTCGAGATTTCCTGGTTATTTTTCGACGTATCCTGACGTGAAAATTTTTTTTCGATTTTTAACAGCATTTTCACTTGATTTCTTTTTTCTAATCGAATTATATGTTTACAATAATAAAGATCTTGTTGATGATCATTTAGAACATATATAAAGCTGTTGTTCAATACTCATGGTCATGTCTGAGTTTGCTCTGAAGTCATATTCTAGATTAACTTCAAAAACAAATTTATCCAATAGAAAATCTAAGCAATTTGGAAGAAATTACTTTTTCCTATTGACTAAATGATAACGAT
Organism: Macrotrachela quadricornifera; assembly: GCA_022393335.1. Taxonomy (NCBI): domain Eukaryota; kingdom Metazoa; phylum Rotifera; class Eurotatoria; order Philodinida; family Philodinidae; genus Macrotrachela; species Macrotrachela quadricornifera. The sequence goes on along the minus strand of JAJEKB010021389.1, from coordinate 1,529,418 downwards.
AAAATATATTTTTTGGATAGAAACAAAAAATCTGTCATTCAATTTAGAGTTAGTAATTTGACGATGTGAAACGACGTTCGCTTTGCACATTGAGCTGAAGTACATTTTTAGGACATCTTCATAAGAATCACCACGTTCATATGCAACTAAAGTTCGCCAGAATCTTCTGATTAATTTCATAGAAACATTTTTTTCAATGAAATTTGTTCTGGACTTTTGGATCAACTTGAGCATCGTAGGAAAAGTTTGGTCCGTTCGTCTTCTGACATATTGCTTTAGATGTGCCCATAAGCCTTCTATGGCATTCAACTCGCAATGGAACTTCGGCGAGAAACTAATTGCGACACCATATTCACTTGCAACGATTTCAAATTTTGAAATCTAGAAACAAACATAATATATCACCATATCAGTGTTTGAATGAATGATTATCATTAACAGAAAGCTTACGTTCTTAAATGCATCATGTGCATTTAGTAATTGTTTGAGCTCCGGTAATCTAATATTAGATGGAATATCAATACCTAGTTCTTTTGCCAAGATAAGAAGACCTTTTGATTGCCCTTTGTTTTTACCAGTTGTGAAAAAGCAGTCGACAGATTGTTGTTTACCATCCTTATCTCTATAGAATATTTGATCAACTGCACAGCGAGTACCCGACTTCATTCCAAAATCTTCAACAGAATAATGTCTTGCACTATGAGTACGAGCATTATCAACGATAACATGAAACTTATGTTTTGCATAAGCTTTCTTGAATCGTAACATTTTGAATAAACGAGTAAATTGTCTGATGATGGTATCATTAACAAAATATCCCCCGTAACCCACTTGAATTGATCCAGAAGCTGATCGTTCTATATATTGAGTTCCATCGTCATCTAGTAATTCAGGATACTTCTTCACGGCTACTTCCCATTCATCTTGAGAGAGCTGGAAGAAAGGATTGTCTGGATGTCCAATTAAAAAATCAGAAACCATCAACGATCTTCCCCGACCCTTGTTAAAAAATGATGTTGTGTCATCTGAATAGAACCATCGTTTAGCTGTTGTTTCACCACTTCGAAAACATGATTCGTCATGAACTACAGAAGAAAAAAATCTGCGTCTTTTGAAACTATTCAAAAAGAAATTTATACAGATTAAAATAGTTGGGTTCTTTTTGGAACAATCCATTGAAGATATTCGCCTTCTCCAACTCGATAGTATTTCTCTTGATTGATTAGGAAATTGTGAACGAATTGTTTTCGAGCTTCAATAACATCGGGTCTTTCATGGCCTTCCCAATAAGGCTTAGCAGTATTCTTATCAAATTTGCAACCCCAACGAATTAAGTCAAGACGACAAGACTTTTCTGATCGAACTAGTTGTTGCGTATTTTTGACCTATTTGCAATAGTGTAAGAGTGTATAGAAAAAGAAACAATAAAACTAATTCTTACTTCTCCAGTTACTTCATAATATTGATCATCTATATATTCAGCAAGTTCCGAGCAAGTAAACGATGCTGACTTTCTTTTGCAGGCCTCCAAAGCATATAACTTGGCCAAATCTTCTAATTCAGGATAGATATCAAAAAAGCCTTGACTATGTTTAACACCTCTATTGTCCTCCAAAAATCCATCTAAATCTTGTTCAAGTAGATTTATACTCCATTTGGTGCAAGTTTCAGCAGTAGGTGCACCAATATCTTTTAAAAATGAATCAATTTCTCGCCAAGATATGCCAAAATACATTAACGACAGATAAACTAACGTGGATAAGGACCGTAAGGAAGTTTCTTGTCTAATAACTTCAAATAAATTTCCAATATCCAAAATACTGATTTTATTCTTTAAAAAATCCTTTTGTTTATTCTCCTCATTTAAATCAGGCACATTGATGACACTTTCTGGATAGAAAACATCGTCTGATTGATCGATATTTTTCTTTGCCCAACGACTTCTTATAGCTGCTGCTGATTGAGATCTTCTTTTCGATTTCTGAGGCATAATAATAAATAACAAAAATTATACGATCAAATGGTTTTATAATGACGAAAATCAAAGTGATGAAAACTAATTTTTTATGAGAAAGTTTTCTCTCTGTATTAGTCATAAGCTGATGGCGGACGGATCCGCTTGTATGTGGATACTGTATAAACCAATAGATAACGAAAATATCATTAACAAACTGTTTTGTGAAGAGGACACTAGGTATCAATATGATTCTATAGAACACAGAGAAAGTGCCATTGACCATGAGTATTGAACAACAGCTTTATATATGTTCTAAATGATCATCAACAAGATCTTTATTATTGTAAACATATAATTCGATTAGAAAAAAGAAATCAAGTGAAAATGCTGTTAAAAATCGAAAAAAAATTTTCACGTTAGGATACGTCGAAAAATAACCAGGAAATCTCGAGAACGAAAGTGAGTTAAGGAAAAAAAATACGTAGATTATATCTAGGGCATCCAACAAGTCGAACGGTGAAAAAAAAGTGGCTATCTTCAACAGAAAATGAGCTGATGCATTTTTAAGGAGATGCACTCGACTAGTCGGTTTTTGGACAGAAATGAACTTTTTTGACGATCAAGATATGGACTGAGCGATCAAAACCTAGTATCCTAGAATCAGTTTTTGATGCTGAATCAGGAGAAGAAACTTTCAAAGCTCTAGTAAATTTTTTCGAAACCTTATCATCAAAATCCTAGTAGAAAACCGGGTTTTCTGGAACCATCAGTTTTAGCGGTATTTTTCGGTTTCTGGCGTGAAGATCAGTTTTTATCTCAATGAATCATACATATTCGGATTCAGCGCATCAAACTGCATCGGATTACGTAAAAGAATCGAAAAAAAAAATTTGCTCGAATTTTGCCTTAGCCCAACCTTACTTTTCCCCCATATTTTAAGGGTTTTTCAAGATAAATATACCTATGAATGTATTTGAATCGTATATCAATGAGAAGATGATATGTTTTTGTGGGTGTTTGTGAAGATAAGTTGGATGTGATTCTTTTGTTCATGAAGATCTTTTTTGGGTGTTTGTGGTCATCTATGGACAATTTTGATTGAACACACATTTGGAGAAAAAATTTCCTTATAAAAATTTTTTTGAAGATGGCACTTATTCGGGTCAAAAGGTAGATTATGGAGTTCTGTGGGTGTTTGTGAAGACAAGTTGAAGTCGTTATGTGGATAATAAGAAAGATCCCGGGTGTTTGTGGTGATATACGAGCAATTTTGATCGACCACGCATGTTTGGAGAAAAAATTTCCTTATAAAAATTTTTTTGAAGATGGCACTTATTCCGGTCAAAAGGTAGATTATGGAGTTCTGTGAGTGTTTGTGACGACAAGTTAAAGTGATTTTGTTGACAATAAGAAAGATCCTGGGTGTTTGTGGTAGTAGGGGTCATTTTATGATGTTTGTTGACCATATATTTTTTCTAATAGTAGGACAAAGTGGGTGTTTGTGAGCATAACTTTCCAAGCTGTGGGTGTTTGTAAGTGGACATTTCGTGCGGTTTTGAAAAGTTGGGTGTTTGTGGTGTTCGCATAAATTACTAATACCCATTTGCCAGCGCAGGCTAAGACCATTGAGAAATGTTGATGATGGGGACTCAGTTCGAATCTGAGATGTATTCGAATATATTTTTCTTAATTTTTAGATTTTTATGAAACGCGTTCAGACGCTTCGAATGTTTCGCTGGAGACGCGTTTTTTATTAAAGTGCGTTCGAACGCAAGCCAAACTATGAACGCGTTCAGATGCGTTTCTAAAATAAATCGCGTCTAAACCCTTCGAATTTTTCACTGGGGATGCATTTAGACGCGTTCACTCTTAGCGTTCCACACGCAAATGAAACGCATTTCAGACGCGTTTTGAGGCAAAAAAAATTTACATGGGTAGAAAGTGATCAAAATAAAAGCCCTTTTGTCTAAACATTTTCGCTTTCAATAGCATATTACCGCTTTTCTTCTTTTTTGAAAAAAGAAAAGTTTGTTTCGAAAAGCATACCCTCCATTTCTTACTTCAATAGAATCATTCCCATTAAGATAAAAAGAGATTAAGGGGATATCTATTACAATTATCAAACAAATCTAAACTCAATCTTTTGCAACTTGAGCCAAAAATATCGTCCTTTTCAAAAGTTCAACTAAATGATTTTAATTGAAAAGTAATTTCTTTAAACATGAACGCAAGACAAATAGTGCTATAATCCGAAACAAACTTTCAAAAAAATATGAATTATCATCAGCATTCATCGAATAAAAATCATATCCCTGTTCCACGTTTCTTAAAACAGCCTTTTTAATCACACTCCATTTTACACTTTTAGTTTCACAATCTGTACAACAATCCTAAAACAGATCACAAACACCAAAGTTTAACTTATTCCTCAATATAACGCAATATATAAACAACAAATGTGTTCAGGTGTATCCTTCAATTGCATTTCTTTCGCTTCCACTCCAACCTAACCCAGAACCGCTGAATCACCACACAAACGAATAAACAAAGCCAATACATTATTCATCTATCCGCAACCCATAACAATCAATAAGTTCCAAAAACCCACAATACCTATTTCATGAACACCGCACACACCACTCAGTAATTATTCGAAACAACTGCGGAGCCATCAACGAATTACATTATTAATCTAAGTCGTCTATGAATCACTCAATAGCCGAACAAACAATACGAATAAATAATTCGAAAATCCTGAAAATCCATTTAATCAATAATCGAAAAACCTCATCCAACACTCCGCAAACAAGAAAATTGAATGAGCCACTCAAAAATCATTCAACAACCCATGAAACACACATCACTTTTTTTATAGCACTATACACCGCCAACGTCACTCTTAAAGGCGTACCAAACAGAAAAATTAGAAGTTCAAAAATGAATGTTGATGATAAAAGAAATATGAAATTATTTCTTTAATTTCATGAAAAGCAGACGGTTTTTGAATTGATCTCACCAAGATTCCCTTCAAAAATGAATGTTGGTAATAAAATAAATATAAAATTATTTCTTTAATTTCATCAAAATCAGCGGGTTTTTGAATTGATCTGAAGAAGATTCCATTCCAAAGCGAATCTTGATGATAAAATAAACATGAAATTAATTCTGTAATTTCATGAAAATCGGAGGGTTATTGAATTGATCTGAAGAAGATTCCATTCAAAAACGAATGTTGATGATAAAATAAATATGAAATCATTTCTTTAATTTCATGAAAATCAGAGGGTTTTTGAATTGATCTCATGAAGATTCCACTCAAAAATGAATGTTGATGATAAAATCAATATAAAATTATTTCTTTAATTTCATGAAATCATAGGGTTTATGAATCGATCTCATCAAGATTCCATTGAAAAATGAATGTTGATGAAAAAGTCAATCTGAAATTATTTCTTTAATTCCACGAAAATCAGCGGGTTTTTGAATTGATCTCACCAAGATTCTATTCAAAAATGAATGTTGATGATAAAATCAATATGAAATTCTTTCTTTAATTCCATCACAATCAGAGGCTTTTTGAATTGATCTCAACAAGATTCCGTTCAAAAATGAATGTTGATGATAAAAACAAAATGAAATTATTTGTCTAATTTCATGAAACTCAGAGCGTTTTTGAATTGATCTCATCAAGATTCCATTGAAAAATGAATGTTGATGATAAAATAAATATGAAATTATTTCTTTAATTTCATGAAATCGGAGGGTTCTTGAATCGATCTCATCAAGATTCCATTGAAAAATGAATGTTGATAAAAAAATCAATCTGAAATTATTTCTTTAATTTCATGAAAATCAGAGGGTTTTTGAATCGATCTCATGAAGATTCCATTCAAAAATGAATGATGAGGATAAAATAAATATGAAATTATTTCTTTAATTTCATGAAAACTCCGAGGGTTATTGAATCGATCTTAAGAAGATTCCATTCAAAAATGAATGTTCATGATAAAAGAAATATGAAATTATTTCTTTAATTTCATCAAAATCAGAGGGTTATTGAATTGATCTCAACAAGATTCCATTCAAAAATGAATGTTGATGATAAAATAAATATGAAATTATTTCTTTAGCTTCATCAAAATCAAAGGGTTTTTGAATCAATCTCAGCAAGATTCCATTCCAAAATGAACGTTGATAAGAAAATAAATATGAAATTAATTTTTCAATTTCATGAAAATCACACGGGTATTGAATTTATCTTACGAAGATTCCATCGAAAAATGAATGTTGATGATAAAACAAATATGAAATCATTTCTTTAATTTCATGAACATCAGAGGGTTTTTGAATTGATCTTACGAAGATTCCATTCGAAAATGAATATTGATGATAAAATAAATATGAAATCATTTCTTTAATTTCATGAAAATCAAAGGGTTTTTGAATTGATGTCAGCAAGATTCCATTCGAAAATTAATGTTGCTCATAAAACAAAATATGCTATCATTTCTTTAATTTCAAGAAAATCAGAGGGTTTTTCAATTGATGTCAGCAAGATTCCGTTCAAAAATCAATGTTGCTGATGAAACAAATATGAAATCATTTCTTTAATTTCATGAAAATCAGAGGGTTATTGAATTGATCTTACGAAGATTGCATTCAAAAATGAATGTTGATCATAAAATAAATATGAAATTATTTCTCTAATTTCATCAAAATCAGAGGGTTTTTCAATTGATGTCAGCAAGATTCCATTGAAAAATGAATGTTGATGATAAAATAAATACGAAATTAATTCTTGAATTTCATGAAACTCACAGGTTTTTGAATTGATCTCAACAAGATTCCATCCAAAAATGAATGTTGATGATAAAACAAATATGAAATCATTTCTTTAATTTCAAGACACTCAGAGGGCTTTTGAATTGATCTTACGAAGATTCCATTCAAAAATGAATGTTGATGATAAAATAAATATGAAATTATTTCTTTAATTTCATGAAAATCAGAGGGTTTTTGAATTGATCTGAAGAAGATTCCATTCAAAAATGAATGTTAATGAAGAAATAAATATGAAATTATTTCTTTAATTTCATCAAAATCAGAGGGTTTTTGAAATGATCCCACCAAGATTCCATAGAAAAATGAATGTTGATGATAAAATAAATGTGAAATTATTTTTTGAATTTCAAGAAACTCAGAGGGTTTTTGAATCGATCTCAACAAGATTCTAATCGAAAATGAATGTTGCTGATAAAACAAATATGCTATCATTTCTTTAATTTTAAGAACGTGAGAGGTTTTTGAATTGATCTTACGAAAATTCCATTCAGAAATGAATGTTGATGATAAAATAAATATGAAATTGTTTCTATAATTTCATCAAAATCAGAGGGTTTTTGAATTGATCTAACCAAGATTCCATTGAAAAACGAATCTTCATGATAGAATAAATGTGAAATTATTTCTTTAATTCCATGAAACTCAAAGGGTTTTTGAATTGATCTCAACAAGATTGCATTCAAAAATGAATGTTGATGATAAAATAAATATGAAATTATTTCTTTAAGTTCATGAAAATCAGAGGGTTTTTGAATTGATCTTACGAAGATTCCATTCAAAAATGAATGTTGATGATAAAATAAATATGAAATAATTTTTTGATTTTCAACTAAATCAGAGGGTTTTTGAATTGATTTCACCAAGATTGCATTCAAAAATGAATGTTGATGATAAAATAAATATAATATTATTTCTTTAAGTTCATGAAAATCAGAGGGTTTTTGAATTGATCTCATCACGATTCCATTCAAAAATCAATGTTGCTGAGAATAGAGATATGAAATTATTTCTTTAATTTCATCAAAATCAGAGGGTTTTTGAATTGATCTGAAGAAGATACCACTCAAAAATGAATGTTCATGATAAAATAAAGATGAAATGAATTCTTGAATTTAATGAAACTCACAGGGTTTTTGAATTGATCCGAAGAAGATTCCGTTCAAATATGAATGTTGATGATAAAATAAATATGAAATTATTTCTTTAATTTCATCAAAATCAGAGGGTTTTTGAATTGATCTCATCAAGATTCTATTCAAAAATGAATGTTGATGATCAAATCAATCTCAAATTATTTCTTTAATTTCATCAAAATCAGGAGGTTTTTGAATTGATCAGAAGAAGAGTCCAGTCAAAAATGAATGTTGATGATAAAATAAATATGAAATTATTTCTTTAATTTCATGAAACTCAGAGGGTTTTTGAATTGATCTCAGGAAGATTCTATTCAAACATCAATGTTGATGATCAAATCAATCTCAAATTATTTCTTTAATTTCATCAAAATCAGGGGGTTTTTGAATTGATCTCACCAAGATTCGGTTCAAAAATGAATGTTGATGAGAAAATAAATATGAAATTAGTGTTTCGATTTCATGAAACTCAGAGGGTTTTTGAATTGATCTCATCAGGATTTCATTGAAAAATGAATGTTGATGATAAAGTAAATATGAAATTATTTTTTGAATTTCATGAAGCTCAGAGGGTTTTTGAATTGATCTGAAAAAGATTCCATTGAAAAATGAATGTTGATGATAAAATAAATATGAATTTATTTCTTTAATTTCATGAAAATCAGAGGGTTTTTGAATTGATCTTACGAAGATTCCGTTGAAAAATGAATGTTGATGATAAATTAAATATGAAATTATTTTTTCAATTTCATAGAAATCAGAGGGTTTTTGAATTGATCTCATCAGGGTTCCATTCAAAAATGAATGTTGATGATAAAATAAATAGGAGATTATTTCTTTAATTTCATGAAAGTCAGAGGGTTTTTGAATTGATCTCATCAAGATTCCATTCAAAAATGAATGATGAGGATAAAATAAATATGAAATTAATTTTTGAATTTCATGAAAATCAGAGGGTTTTTGAATTGATCTCATCAGGATTCCATTCAGAAATGAATGTTGATGATAAAATAAATATGAAATTATTTCTTTAATTTCATCAAAATCAGAGGGTTTTTTGTATTGATGTAACGGTCATCGTTTGAGTCAGTAATATTGTGGATGTTTTTGAATGTTGAAGTGCGTGCATTTGTGAATTGAGTGCTCGATATATGTGAAGACAGTTGATATTCATCGTTGGGTTGGTTTGGCGCAATGGCGTTTTGAAGTTCGCCTTTGTGTTGCGCTAGAATTTGAAGCAAATTATTATTTTACCTAAGTTTTTTGTTATAGGGGTATCGTTAAAGCGATTCGGGTTTACGAGCCCGATACAGTCGAGTAGTGATTAGATATGCTTAGCAGTGCTCAGTAGTGTTTACCTAAGAAAAGTAAACACTACTGATATTGATTTCCCTACTACTCCTAACCACTACTAATCATATATAGCGAATCATTATGTGTTCGCGGTTGAAGTTTTTTTAAGTATTAGTTGTTTATCTTTGCGCGAAATCGATATTTTTGAAGCAATTCGGATTTGAATTTGTTTTGATGAAAATGTCGGTGTTGTGTGAGCTTTTTTTGAATTTCAGACTTTGGTTGTAGAAAAGGGAGAGTATGTGTCTCAATTTGCATTGTGAAATATAATTTAGCGAAATGAATAAATAGAAGGCCTTGTAAAATGATTTGTGAATTGTAGTTAGGTTAATTTTTCAATGGAATGGATTTCGGGAAATAATTGTATTTGAGTTTCTTGGAATATTGATGAATGAAGTAGGTGAAGAATTGCTGCTCGAGAAAAGAGAAAGTGGTTTAGGAATATGTTAATTTGTTTCTCTGTTTAATCGGAGTTTTATGACAAATGGGTTTAGATTTTCATTAAGTGGGGACACATATGACGAGTGAAGAAGTGATTGTGAATTATGATTGAAATACAACAATTTTTCTGAAATGATGAGATGAAAATGATTTTAAGTGGGCGCATATAATGTCTTTTATATTAAATATCTGATATTTGTTGGTATATTTTCAATCACAAGGTTTAACAATGTTCGATTTTGTTGGAAAATGAACGATTATGTTGAAGATTTGTTGCGTGCAATTACTTTTTTTTATGTTTTCGAAAAATGATAGTTTAGCTGATAATAATGTCGTTTTTCACCTTTGAATATAGATAGTCTTCATTTTTATACGCTGAGTTTATGGTGTTTCACATTCTAATTTAGCTGATTTAATTTGACTCTCAGAATAAAGTTGATGATAAAGGTTTGATAAATAATAAAAGTCTTAATTAAGATTTTATGGACACCCTGAATTTACACTTAAGACTAAAAATAATATGTCAATATTGAGTTATTGATTAGAGTTTCATCATTTATACTCAAATATAGGTCAATATTAACCAGATTTTTGACAAGACTTAAGAATTATGTCGATATTTAAAGCATAAATGTACATGTAATATTTTTATTAGCGAATGATTTTCGTCAAAAATTATTTGCCAGTTTTGATTGAAACTTATGAGAAATTTACTCTCATTGTCTCTCAAAAACTTTTGTTTATTTCCCAAATTAAACAATTTCTATGTTTAACATTTTGGAAAAAATTTTATTGATTGATGAATATTCGAAGCAAGTTAAAAAATCGAGGTGAATGTGTTTTAAAAGTTTCAGATAACGTTAAAGATCAATAAAATATCCTAGTAAATAAAAATGTATGCGTAGATTCTTGATTACGAATATATGAAAAACTCTTGTTTTAAAAAATATCTCAAGGCAGTCTAAAAAAATAATCAGATGGTAACATTGGTGTTTTCAAAATAACCAATACATGTTGAATTCATACTATAAAATTTTGTTTAACTGAAAAAAAATATATTTAACTATATTTCTAATTTTCTTAGTAAATCTTATTAGTCTCCAACAATCGATCGATGCCATGTTTTATTTGTTAATTAATACAGAGTTAAACGAATAGTATTGTCATATCGAAATATTTGAATTATTCTTTCGTTTTATTTTATTTTATTTCGTTTTAATTTTCAATGTGAAAATATTCTTTAAGAATGACAATGTAGAAGAAAATTGAACAAGAACTATTAAACTATTCATCGAATATTGATGATCTTATTTCAATTTTTTTTCTTTTGAATATTTCATATTGATTTTTTTCGGGTTCTTCTTTATTGTTGAAAATGATAACTTGTTAAAGAAAACTGCAAATTAACTGTACAAATATATTTTTCAAACAATGGATTTTTTTTCTATTTTAAACAGCAGTGTCACATAGTCGACATTTTCTACATATCTTAACACAGCGACGTCATCTCCTGCAAAGAGATGTGGGCGCGGGGAGCGTGCATCTTTAAAGGAGATGATACATCTCCAGTAGCAAATGATTGCACCTCTCATAGAGAGATGTTATATCTCTCTACGGGGTATACAGGAAATCACCCAACTCTTGGATATGTGACACTACTCCATCATTTGAATCAACATCGTACAGTTTCCCACTATGACTATAGAAAATTGAACGGCACATTTAATCGAGAAAAGAACGATAGTATTAAATTGATCTCATCGGATACAATAAAAAATACTGAGTTTTTATTATTCATGCTTATTATTTTGTTCTGTTTTTACAAATCATATTTTAGTGTTGTTAAACGACACATTTACTATCAGAAAACAATACATTGTAAAACATTTTTTAAGTTAAGACAACTTTCGATATAACTGATTGTGCATAAAGATTTACTGTCTAAATATTTTTTTAAGTATCTCTTTTAATCACTAATGATTTGATTTGCACTTTTTTCAAATGATAGTCTGTAAAATTCCTTAAAAAGTTGCAAAACATTAGTGCTATACTCCAGAATGTCTCGCTCTCAAAGTAACTTCTTTCACGAAATTAATTATTTCTATTCATCTAACAACACATATACCAAGCTGTTCAAAAATAAGTTTCCTCTGTTTTTAAGTGTACTATTTTTAATAGAGTTTAGAAATACAGTCCTGACATAATTTTATAATGTTCCAATGGTATATCTTTTTGAAAGTAGAAAGTTAAAGAAATTCTGGATTCCCCTCTCGCGTGCGCGCACGTTCTGCTTTAAATGATTACCTGCATGCGACTTCTAGCTTCTTTCATTTATTGCATACGAAAACATTTTCGTAGCGAGAAACACACGTGTTGCTTTGAAAATATGGATGATATATATTATGTGGGAGGACGACAGTACACAAAATGTTTCTTTTCCTTCTGTACCATATCTACGAGATTTGATGCGATAGCGAAAAAGTTAAACGCCTTAATTGCATCGCTCATTGCAGAAAAAGTTTTTACAAAAGTTCGCTTCGCTTGAAAGTATAGGAACAAGAAGTCTCTTTCAGGTAGTAATAATACTGAAATCGTATTAATTGAAAACTTGGCTTAATTAATTAAAAATTTTCGTGAATCTTCATAGATGATCTTTAAAATGTGAATAAGGGAGATCAAGCAGAACGTTTTACTTGAATACGAATACAGTATGGCAAAGAAAGTGCTTGCTCAAATGAAAAAGCTTTTTGTGATTTACAAAATTGAATATTGAAATTTTTCTGTCTGGCATAAAACAGTAACGTAAATTTGAAAAATCGTAAATAAAAGCTTGATATTAAACTTTATTAAAGTACTTCTGAATACATATAGTTTCCCAGTTATGTTTTTCAAGAAATCTTGTGATGAAGTTTTGTAGAGGATTTTATGAGCTATCTTTTCAAAAGAATGCAAGTGAAACTCTCAGCAATTGGCAGCAATATTCAGAAAATACTTGCAACGTAATTCTTTATAGGTGATTAGTTCGGTTCTCTATGAAAACTTTCAAACTTGTTCCTGCATGCTTTAACTAATGACAGATCACATAACACTCGTGCGAGGAATGTTGTATCACATGTTGATCTGCTATTTATTAATTACAAAAATATATTGAATTTCAACGTATATATATGATGAAATTATAATTTTGTGAATTACCCTAATTTTAATGACGATATATCGAACGAGAATAGAAATGCATAAAAAATATTTTCAAATTATTAAAATTATGATAAACGATTATCCACACTTACCAGAAAATCGTTGTCTTAATTGTAAATGAATCAAATATTTGTTCTTCTTACGATCGAATTCAACATTTTTAACACGGAAACAAACACCTGGTGTAACAAGTTCTTCTTCTTCATTCGAATATTCAGATATTCCACTAATGTCGGCAATAAAAGCAATTAATACTTCCATAATGAATAAAGTATTTCCAAATTTTTCTGCTTCTTTACGATTTCGACTAGTCGATGTATATGCTTGAAATGACCCATATGTCTTTTCGTTTTTGGCCATTTCTTCATATTTGGCGATCTGTTCTTCAGTCAGAGTGGCTCCTCGATAAAGTGTCTTTTCGGTTGTAAGTTCTGTATTAAATGGATCATCCCAAAGTAATAAACAAAATGGACCCAATGTATGAACTTTACTTCGCCATATTTGTTCCTGTTTGTGATCACCTACTAATCTCATCGCTGCATTCATTGTTTTATATAAGAAACTTTCTAAGGAATAAAGATAAACACAGCATTTCCATACTTCCCTTATTCCCGCGTTCTTCTTTTCTCTAAGCATTTTAGCTAACTTTTCGGCTTCTCGTTCTTTTCCAATGTGTTTTCCTTCTTCAATAATACCACGAGCAGCTTCTTCGACAAGCATTGGGATCATGTTTGGTTTTTTCGAAGGTAATTCATCTCGTTTAAGGCCCATGTCTCTTCGAACTTCAATTACAAATGGTGACACCCAACCATATTCACCACCAAATGAACGTCCCGAACTAACAGGAAGGTCCATAAAACGTGCTTCGCGTAGATGTTTATCTTCTCTTTTACGAACTACACGTTTAATAGGTCGTTGTTTGTAATCATCAGTGTTCAATATTTGACGATTAATTTTGAAATCAATATAATAATCATCAAGTTGAGCTTGTGTTTGTTTATCTTGAAAGGCTTCTTCGATGATTAAATTTTCTAAATCAGAATAATGACTCCATATAGCTTCTTCAGATTTCGAATATGGATTTGGATTAGATTGCCACATCCACTCAACCGTTTTTAATGAGCTGTTTAATGTTGAAGGTGCAAATGAAGCCATAATAATTATTTATTTTAATGTTATTTTCGAATGGCACGAATACGATAATAGACAAATTTTTGTTTTATCTGAAAGTCAAAAAACAAGAAATAATAGTGAAATCAACAACGACTTCAATTTTTAAGTCTCATTGAATGCTGAAGTTTTTTTTGAACTCGTTGAAACTTTATGAAGTTTTCTGAAATTTAAAGAAAATCCTTTCAATTATTTGACATTTCAATTAAAGTACAATACAATTCATTGAAATTTCATCAATTATTCTGAAGTTTCTTTTCTAAAAGTTCGGAAGCTTTGAAGTAATTTTAAATGTTTTCAAGTTTTGAAATCTATTGTTTCTCATTCAAATGAAAGATAATTGACTTTATTTTCTTTTCTTGGTCAATTTTTCAAAGCTTAAATTTTTATTTGATAGTGATATGCACAAATAAACTTATAATTGCTTGTAAAAGTGTGGAAAATTATAATAGGTGAGCAATATCTTTTGAAATAAATATTATTTTAATTTTGTTTTTCAATTTAGAAGTTTTATCAAAGAAAATTTTAAATATTTTTCTATAAAGTAAGACAAAATTCACCAACATAAATAAATTTAAGTGCAGAAAATAATACCTAGAGAAATATTTAATCAACGGAAATATATTTTGCGATCAGTAAAATAATTGAAGTGTCAGTAAAAAATTATTGAAATGGTCAGTAAATATATTAATTGGTCAGTTTGAAAAAAGTCAGTAAACAATTAAAAAATGGTCAGTAGATTTTGTGAAAGTAGCAGTAAAAAAATATGGTTTTTGTCAGTAAAAAAAAGAAAATTCGTCAGTAACAAATTCAATTTTGGTCAGTAAGAAATTTATTTTATCAGTGAAAAAGATATTTGTTATCAGTGAAAACTATATTTAAGTACAAGAAAGAGGGTTTTAAAGAACTATAGAAAGAATGATAAGAAAACTCTATTATTGCATTAAGAAAGCAACTTTAGCTATAGCTGGCCAACCATGTTTTCGTTTTTCTCCGATAGGAACTGTTTTTACTGTAGTCGGTGGCTTCCAATGCTTTAATCTTAGTTTTATAAACCGTGACTTTATTACTGTCAGCATAATAAAGCAAAGAGATGGAACCACTGCATTGAGTACCACAACGCCTAGCTTTCTTACATCGATAATTAATTCTTGTTCCTTTGTCTGTATAATTAGTATAATGTTTTGATCATCTATTTTTAATCAATGTTTCCGCTTCTTCTGCAGTGTCAAATACTGTATCTTTGAATCAAAACTTTGTGCTTTTTTACCAATGTTCTTGACTCCTTTTGTTGAGTCGTTCTTTTCAATAATATCCTCGTCCAATATATCACTTTCACAGTGACTGACTTGTGTTACCTCACTTTGGGAATCCACTAATTGGCTCGCTTAATGATAATATGATATCAAATTTTGCGAGTTTATATAGGTATTAGATTGTATTTGGATGTAGTAATATCCCTTTGCATTAGGAAAAAAACAATAGAAGAAAAACTCTTCTCTGAGAAGAACGAGGAAAACCCTAAACAGATAGTATTTTGGACAGATGTAAAAGTTACAGAACGAAAAAAATGTATATCCTCTATCATCTGTTAGTATAGAAAAAGAAAAGCAGACCATCTTTGCACAAATTTATGTTTTTTTACTTTCCATTTCATTTTATCTACTGATCGTTTAAATTTTATTATCGACTTATCAAATTAACCACTGACCATTTCAATAATTCACTGATCAATCATTACTTTACTGACCATTCAATAATTCTACTAATTTTTTAATTTTTTATTTTACTGACCGTTTCATTTCTTCTACTGACCACTTAAATGACACCCTTAATCAACTATTCATGAAAGAGTTTTATCAATTTTTCTTTTTCTTTTGCTAAAAAATGTCTTTCGTATTTATTCTAACAAACACTTCGAAAAATTTCCGACAATATATTGGAGCATTCATTTTTAGTTGATAGGAAAATATTTGAAAAAAAGTAAAAATATTTTATTTCCAACCAAAGTTTAATATTTTTTTTAAATATCATTTTCAACGTTATTTGTTCGATTGTGTTTGAAAGTTTTAAGGTTATTTTCGAAAAGCTCGAATTGAATAAAAATATTTTCACACAGGATGATGATTTCGATTTTTTGTTTTTGGTGAAATTAGATTTTCGTGATAACTTTTTGGCATCAGTTTTTCATCTCAGATTCACTGAATTTCTTATTGAAATGCATCGGAAAAACATAGAAAAATGGAAGGATTACTCAGAACTAGAAAACTACCGTATTAAAAAATGAACTTATCTCATAATATCTCAAATATAAAAATGGATAAAAAAATTAACAGAAACAATTAAAAATTTCGTCAGAAATACGATACAATCCATGCTCAAAAACGCTTATAGACGATTCTCACAAGTATGAATGACATATAATGGTTTTTTTCCATCATACAGATTTAGATATAGATAAAAACTAGACCAGGTCATACTCAAAAACGTCTAAAATCAAACAGGATTAAAGTAAATGATGAAGTGAACTATTAAGGTCTTCGAGATATTAGAAGAGTCCTTCCAATATTTTCTCAAAGTCAATTATATTCAAAATAACTGTTAGAATTTATTAATGTTTCTAAAATTAGAGTCCATAATAATATCGAAGTTCAATATAGATAATATCTGATTTCTCTCATATCGTCATTAAAAAGAGACTTGTGAATTACAAGTAAGAAACAAATACTTGTTACAAATTTCATTTTTCTTTATTAAAAACACATAGAATCATCTTAACACATTCACGGCGATTCGATTTTCATAGAAAGTAACATCTCTAAATACAGTTTATCAGAAAACAAAATATACCAGAAGATGCAGCGTGAAAAGCTCTGCAATCTACATAATAAAACTTATTACAATTGTATACTTTTTACTTTCAAAAAAAAGCAAAACTGTTTGCGACCAATCTTTGACGTTGCGAAAATTGATTGTACAGAATTTTGCTTTTTTCGAAAACAAAACATACACAATTAAAATAAATTTTACAATGTAAATTGTAGAGCGTTTCACGCTGCACCTTATGGTACAATTTACTTTTTCTTACGAAATCATATTATGTGAGAAAAAGGCGAAAAAGAAAAATGAAAGTTTACATTTGTGTAGAAAAAAAAATGATCATTTCGCAACCTTGAAAGCTAGTCGCACAGAATTTTACTTTGTTTGAAAACAAAAACTACACAATTAAAATAAGCTTTATTATGAGAATTGTAGAGCTTTTCACGCTGAATCTTATAGTCTGTGCTGATTTTTTAATAAGACGTATTTAGAGATTAAAATATGATATGCAAAGTGGGGCCCAACGGCGGGCCCCATCCCGTCGAATGTACTAATTCTCCTGATACACAATACATAAAATTGAAAGTCTCTATCATATTTCAACGCAACTGATTGGCAGAAGAAATTGTCTTACTAATCCTTTTTTTCGTTATTGATAATATCGTGAATCGGGGCGGCAGAAAACTTCAATTTAAACTTTACACACACTATTTTCTTCGAAAATAAACCTGAGTCCCACAGAATGGTCAGATACGTAGACTGTATTATTCTAGGAACATCTGTTGTCAACGATGATCTCTAATTTTTACAAGTTAATATTTGCTTCCTGCATATTCTACTTATGAAAAACAAGTGAAACAAACTACGTAGTTTACTAAAAGTGATTTAGGAAAAAATGATTGTAAGATCAAGTTTGTTGAAGAGATTACCCAAATTATCACCTTTCTGGTAGGGATTCATTCAAATACCGCCACTGTTGCTTATACACGAGAAGACAGAATAGGAGAGATCGAGTCTTCTAATATGTTGAGGATTTTACTGATATAAGGTAGTTCAATTTTCAGACGCAACTTATTGAAATATGATTTCAACAAAAGTAATTTTTTTCGCTTCTCCCATATCAAATTATATCACTTTAGACTCAATGTACAATTTCAATGAATAATATTCGAATCTCAGAATGAAGATAGTTTTATTCACCACTTGATTTTCAAAAGTAAGCATTGTGATTAATAAAGGCATCATTTTATACTGACTTTCTTGCGTCGTACTAAAGAAAGATTCTCAATTAGCTTCGTTTCGGTCAAGATATAAAAAATCAATAGTGTGCGCGGATTTGAAAGACAAGTTTAAGGTTAGATAATGAGAATTACTGGCCGAATCAAGATTTTCGACTACGAGAGATAAATTCTTCACGTATCCTGGGCAACGAAAGATACTTCAAAATCTCATTCGGGAGTGCTCAAAGATGCAAATGCAGAATAGAACCACTTTGGCTAAGGGAGAAAAGCGCGATTCCAGGAGTGCGTACTCCAAATTTTTTTTTTAAGTACCTTTGAAGTAGATGGAGTCTTACTCTTTTCTTCTTAAAAATAGTGTTCTTTATGGATGATTCGAAGTGGAAAGCTCAAATATGAACTTCCTGCCTCGAATTAGCCCTTACAGAGCCGTTTTTCCGAGTGAGGTGCCAGTGAAAACGCGCTTTTCCCTTGTCTTTGGCACACAAAAATCATGTCTGAAAAAAATTTTCTAATAGGGAGGCTCTAAGTTTTCTACATGAGCTGACTTCAACCCTGATGAGAACCTTAATATTTGTCGAAAAGTGAGCATTTAAGTACCAAAGATAGCATTATAAGTTATTTATATTCACGTATTCTTGGGTACAATTCAAAGAATCTAAAAAGAATTAATTGTTGCAGCAAGGTTCTTAATACGTCATTCAACAGTCTTCGAATAAGTTTCAGAGTGATTTATCATATCGCTTCTTATATGTAGAGATGCAATAATTATTGAAATACGAAAAATATCTTCAACTAATTCATATTCCTTATAATAACATTTAGTTATTCTCATAGCAATTTTCTAGTTCATAGAATATATAAAAATATGATTCCAGCGGTAGACGAGTGTGTCTGAATGAAGCATGGATAGCTATTTTATAGTAGTAGAAGTACGTAGAATCATTTCAGATATCATTCAGATGTTCATATTGCTTCTCTGAGATTTTAGATAACGGAAAAGGTCCGGTGATTCTAATAACACAAAAATGATGTTTACTACAATTTGAGAAAGAGTCAGAATAATGGAAACAGTGAGTCTTCCATACTAGTCAGGAGAGCGTAGAATTATTTGAAATATGATTTACATAGATGCTTGTTATGCTTCGGATGGTAAGTGATACAAACGAACTGAAAGCATCTATCATGGATTTTTTATTGCTATTTTTTTCCTATAGAATACATATATTGACCATCAATGGGCTTGAAACAGAATGTTTTGGTAAAGATATTACTTTTGGGATTATGGAATTCTTAATGGTAATGAAGACATCTAATTATTTATATCGATTGTATTCTCGTTTACAGTATATGATGTAGATTTATGAAAACGATGAGATATTTACGGTCGATAACTTCAACATACGAAGAGTATTGAATCGTTGTTCAAGACAATTTTATCGATAAATTAGAACCATATCGCAAAACAACAAACATACTCATTTATTATTTTCTATCATGAATATTAATCGAAATTGAGCTGGAACTGATTATGGATATGATACATTTGCCGAAAATTATTGAAATTTCCAGAAATCCACTCGTTTATCAAAGTTTTAATTTTCATTTATATAATAACTGGTTAACACATTCGAGGCGATGTGGCCCACCGGTGGGCCACGCTATATTGTAAGAAGAAACCGTATACAAAAACTTTCTTTTGCTTTTTTCTTAGGCAAGAGGTTAAATGTAATATGTCATCTGCTCTACCTTTGGTATTTTTGATTTCTTTATTGCATAACATGATGCTTCTTAAAATGAACATGAAAATGAGTATACAATCTAATTTTGAAGTCAATGTAGTGGTTATTTCAGACATTTAATTCGAATATTTCGACCATTTTATTGTATAACATGGTCATTATCAACGATATAAATGAACTCTTTATCTGCTAATAAATAAAATGGTCGAAATATTCGAATTAAATGTCTGAAATAACTACTGCATTGGCATCAAAATTATTAAGTAAAAACTTTTTGTTCTGAATTTGATAAATTTTTTGTCTTGAATGTTTTAACAAGAAGCATCATGTTATGTAATAAAGAAATAAAAAATACCGAAGGTAGAGCAGATGACATATTACATTTAACCTTTTGTCTAAGAAAAAAGCAAAAGAAAGTGTTTTTCTATACAGTATCTTTTTAAAATATAGCGTGGCCCATCAGTGGGCCACATCGCCTCGAATGTGTTAATGCAGAGACGACGCAGGCGAGGAGGTAACTCACAACGGCCGGTATGCAAAGGCCAAGAGCAAAAATAAATTCAATATTGTTGACAAAACGTTTTTCGTTAACCTCTTAAGTAGAAAATGAATAAGCGTTTTATAGGACGCTCAATACACTATTACATGAAATACTATTCCATTTTTTTGCGCATAATGCTGCTGAGAAAATTAAACCTTACGAAACAAATTCTGTCACCTGGCTGCCCACTGTGGGTGGGGGAGAAAGTTTTCTCCTGATCTTTTGAAAAAGCTTTCAGCGCATTTCTTACGAGATTAAAAATGTGAAACACGATAGAATCTGTTATGTTGTAAAAGAAGCGATTTAGTGACGTATGGATTCACTTTGAAAGTACGATATATACCTTTACATGGTATCACTCTATAATAACATGATCTATGTCTGTCATACCCTGTAACATTCTATTTTCACCCTTCAACTGTCGTCTGTCACAATTTGTAACACTCTTTAGTGACATTTGATCTCCGTCTTCCATAGTTTGTCATAATCCGTGATGACCTTTAGTTCCCATATGTAACTGTTTGTGATGATCTGTGATGTTCAGATTGGTGAATGTTCAGCACTAGAAAGAATCAGCACACGAACATCCATGATGAAAAACACATCGTCAGACACTTGGTGTGGGTAGCAGCGTGGCTGCAAGTGTCAGATGCGCGTTGGCCTGCCATTGGACATCCTTCTCAATGTATGGATTGGTCAAGTGTATTTCTAACTCATTCTCGTCTATACTCACACCCAGATTTACACTCAGATCGACACCCAAGCCGCACGAAAACCTTATTCCTGTATATGGTCTCACCCACAAAGACGTCCACGCCCAAATTTACGTCCATTACCTAGCCTACATCTACCGACACTAGGTGTGTCAGTTCCGTGTTCCGTTTCTAAGAACATGGGATTCGGGGGAGGATGGGCACAGTGACCAGTACGCAAAGGACGGGAACGACAAACAATTTTTGAACAACTGGTTTTTCGATAACAAGTGAATATGCATTTTGATACCTGCTTCATGGGCTTTCATATGAGATATGGCCCAACATTTTTTCCAGATAATGCGACGGAGAAAATTAGAGCTCAAGAAAAAAACTTTTGTCGCCTGGCTGTCCATTGTGGGGAAAGGGTCTCCATTCTCAGGAACCCGGAACCCATATCAACCTTGTACAAAATGGCCGTAGAAAGCTATAGGAATATTCCATTATGTTTTAGAAATGTAGAAGAACAGGTTGTGAAGTGGATTCTGGGTTCCCAGGGACGGAACCCTTAGGAGCCCGGAACTCTGACACCCCTAACCGGCACCCACAGTCACACTCTCACCCTCACTAAGACTCATAGTGTGATTTTTCATGACGGTTGTTCGCGTACTGATTATTCCTACTGCTGAAAATTTCGGTTCCTGTTATGTTCATTCCTTTTGTCTGTGATGGTTTGTACTGTTAAACCCTGTGTGTCTGTGACGGAGTCATGGAGTCTGTTGGTAACGGTCTGTATAGGAGGAGGATCGGAATTTTACCCTTTAACATTTCAACATTCTCTCTTCAGATTATGTTTCACAAAATGAAGGGCAACTTTCTCTCATATCTGGAAAAGTTCAGACGAGTTTTTCTCCGTTTTTGAAATAATATCTTACATTGTTTTTTCGGTGCTGAAGAATTATATGGCTACCTCTTTATTTTCTGTTGGTTAAAATGAAAATATTTCACATTTTTTTCTACACTTCGTGTAAGCTGTAAATAAACCAGCTAATACAAAGAAAAAGGTGATGCACAAATCTTGCATGTACAGCAACGGCATGACTGGGTAGGAAGGGGCTGGAGATTCCTTGCTTGTATTCCAAAAAATTTGGACTGGGATATTGTCCAGATTTTAACATTGAATGGATCAAATTTTTTTTAAACTTCGGGATTCGATAAACCGCTTTCTCCAATTTTTAAAAAATCATTGAAGAAATCTCTCTCAATATGGAGAAAATCGAAGTTTGGAAAAAGCTATTTGGAAATTTTTGACGACTTTTAGAACATTTTACACGAGAGCGGTTAACTTAAGCTAATAAGAGCGAGATTCTTCACCACATCCAGACACATTAGCCGCAAATATTCACACGTGTTACATAGGTATTAGCAAACAGTACATGCATGTTTTTCTTTTCTAATCTTTCGAAAGCCTTCGAATAATCTGATGGTTTGGGTAATATCATTTTTCGCATTCACATTTTTTCCATATTGTTATTCCTACAAAAATAATTACATGGAAAATTTCACAGCGAGTGAAATTAAAAGAAGAATCAGCTTTTTTATCACTACCACTTGTCTTCTGAAGCAAGAAGTGTGGTCAGGATTAGAGTTTGCGATAAGATGAATGTTTCGCCCAGGAAAATGAATGAATTCTTATGAAGCGTTAGGAATTGCAAAATAACTTTTAGCAGATGGCAAACTTTATGAAGGATGTGGAGTAGAGACCGAAATGAAACGAACTTTTCTGGTCCGAGTTCGGTTTGGTTCGAATAAGTTTTTAAAAAGCCAGTTCGAGTTCGGTTCAGATCGACTCAGCTCAATTCGTTTTCGGTCACTGATGTGGAGAGTCACCGATCTAATGGCAAGTAGTCTGGCCGGCTGGGAACTCGGTAAAAGCTTTTTTTCGAACTCTCTTCTCATTGAGGGTCACTTTTAGTTGGTAACAACGGACAGTTTCTGGCTTTTTCCAATTTTTACATTGACCTACTCTTACTACAACCTCTTCCCATCCAGCACTGCCCACAGACCTTTCTTTTGGATCCTTTACCATAATTTCGGAACTATTGAAACTAGAGGGGTGAGGGTGAGGTGTGGGTGTGGGTAAGGATGAACAATCTTGAGGGTAAGGGCGAAGGAGGGGGTTTTATGCTGAGGGTGCCGCAGTAAGTGGTTCCGGAACTTCTATGGTGACTATTGAAAAGGTTCCAAAAGTTAGGTCCGTGGCCAGCCCTCCTTCTCATCACCTTTGGTTTAATGATTGACCAGTAATGAAATCATTCAACTATATCTATAAAATTTGAAAATTTTCATAATTCTATAGGTGACGCTTATCTTATGAAGGGCAAGTTACACTGCTAAATTGCATTTTCCACGAGCTTTTATTTGGTATAAAATTCGTTAGTCGCTTTGAAATGGCAGCCATGCTTCGAGAAAAAAGTAAAATTATTTTTAAAACTTTGTCTACGATTTTACTGTTTTAGATACGATTTACGAAAAATGCTTCCAATGTCTAACACATATCTATTCCCTCTATATATTTATATCTTAACGAGAGGAAGAGGCACTATAGATGAAGAAATACACAACAATAAAAAGGAAGAGAAACAATAGCCTTTCTACAGTTAGTTGGATATATATAACTGTTAACAAGCAAGTATATCAACGATATTTTTCTATGCCTTTATTTAACTCGATTACTAATCTGTTTCTAGAGAACGATTGGTTTACATGCGAAATGTCTATTATAATTCTTAACCATGATATTCAATCTCCTGTTCCGCATCATTTTATAACTAATGATTATAACAGGTGAGTCAAAATGAATGGCGCTCTCAGTATTTTTCATATAACTCATTCATTTTTCAATGTTTAAGAAAAACTTTTTTTACCAAAAGATTCCTCGTGAAATTCTCTATAAAACGTATATATTTTTATTATCTTAAATAATCTCCATTATTTTGTGACATACAATACAATCGTTTTGTCCAAGAATTACAACTTTCAAACACAACCTTTTAAATCTTTGATCATTATTGCTTTGAATGTCACACTATTCAAAAAGCAAAACATACCACAAGATGCAGCGTGAAAAGCTCTACAATCTACATACGAAAGTTCATTTCAATTGTATACTTTTTGTTTTCATAAAAAACAAAACTCTGTGTGACCAAGATTTGTGCCGTTGTGAAAAAATCATTTTGTTACAGACACGAGAATTCCTTTTTCTTATTTTATCTTTTTATCACCGAATACGTTTTCTTTAAAGAAAACAAAATATACCACAAGAGGCAGCGTGAAAAGCTCTACAGTTTATAAATTACAGTTTATTTCATTCCTGTACTTTTTATGTTCAAAAAAACTCTAAATTCTGTACGATCGATTTTCGCAGCGACAAATCTTGGTCACACAGAGTTTTGTTTTTTTTGAAAACAAAAAGTATACAATTAAAATGAACTTTCGTTTGTAGATTGTAGAGCTTTTCACGCTGCATCTTGTGGTATTTTTTTTTTTGAATAATATGATATTCAAAGTAACAATGATCGATGAATTAAAATGTGCTGTAAAAAAGATTCACACAAATGTTGTGTTTGAAAGTTGTATTTCTTGGACCAATCAATTGTATCGCATCTCACAAAATAATGGAGATTATTTAAGATAATAAAAATATCTACGTTTTGTAGAGAATTTGACGAGGAATCTTATGGTAAAAAATTTTTTTTTTAAACATTGAAAAATGAATGAGTTATATGAAAAATACTGAGAGCGCCATTCATTTTGACTCACCCGTTAAGATAATATTGAACAGTTTTCAATAAATATTAAACAATTCGATATTGCTTTAAATGGTACTCACAATCTACATTTATCAACTTTCGAATTCGTATTGCCAATAAAATGAAAAACTACAAAATGACTGACTGCATTGATTTGCAACATGAAAAAATTCATTCATTCACTTTCTTTTTTCCCTTGACTCAAAAAAACAATCATACCATACTTGAAGCTTTTGTTTACTCATACATCAGCACACAGTTGAAAGTAACAGAAAACAAAAAAATATGAAAACAAACAGTTGCTTAGCATCTTTTATGAATGAGGATGCATTGAAGAAACATTTGATTTGAGTCAATACCATTCGCTATTGCTACCAAACAACAAAAGTGTTGTTTAATGTGGCTCAGTCGAATATGTCTGACACATTCGTCGAACAACATTTCTAGGAATGAATGTTAACTGTGCTTCTGCAATTCAGCAGTTTTTTCGATTATTTTCTTATAAATTATGGTATGTTTTGTAAGCAATATCATCTGAGATCCTAATTACTACAATAAAAGCATACAGTCTTTCTCAATTCTTAAATTAATGCGTGAATGTCAATAAGACGGTCACCCAACACAATACCTTAGATCCAATCCATATCAGTAATTTGAGATATCATCGCATCAATATTTAATGTCTTTCGAACTATCCCCACACTCTTGGCGCCGAAGAAACTCCCCAAACCATCAATCCTGAGTTAACCGATAGCCACATCTAGGGGTCGTGTGAAGTGATCCAAACATGCTAACCAAAGAAATGCGGTTCACTTCATATAGAAAAATTCGACCAATCAAAATCGAGTCCATATTTTACCAAAATTTTTTTGCCTATTTTTATTGTAAGGGAAAATTACGTTTCGTCCCACCTTGTCATTCCGGACTCCAGTAGCAGTAGTCCGTTACGGACTTCCGACAAAAGAAAACTGATAAAATGTTTGAAAGATCGTAGTTAGTACTTACAACCACTCGTTAGTGATTCAACAGTGAATTTTTTGTTGGAGATCGGAATGAGAAAGTGCAGAAGCTTATATTTACCTCAAAATTCATTTACGAACCGCTGTGAAAAATCTTTAAAAATATTCGTTTACGAACACCCGGACACGTTGTCAGATGTTCGGAAAGAGTGGGACGAAACGTAGTTTACCCTATTGTAACAATAGTAAATAACACAAAAACATTTAAAAAATTACTTTAAAACTAAAAAAATTACTTAAAAATTAAAAACTTTTACTTTCATTTTCTTTTTTTCTAAAATTTTAGAAATCTATTGAGGTTCAGTTTGGTGATTTTTTTTCAGATTAACAAAATTTATTCCGTAAAAATTCTATGAAGTATAGCAATATTCGAACAATTAATGGAAAAAAGCATAATGGTCATGAGAACTATCAAATATTATGTCACAAATTTTTTATCATTTTGACTCTGTTCTCACCAAACACTTGAATATAATAAAATTTGAAGCCTAATTCCTTAATCAAAAAATCTTTAGAATATTCTTACCTCACACACAGCACTTTATATTTTCAGAAATACAAAATTAAGTCTCAGATAAAGGATCGCAGTGCTCAGTTTTGATGAAGTTTCAGTAACAGTCAGTGAGAAAGTCATCGATTTCCACTGAAATATCTGGATAAATCATACGATTTGGAAGGTGAAAGATAGCACTAATTTCTATTATCAAGCTGTACGTCTGTTCTGACTGGTTCCTCATATAAACGGAAAAAATCCTTTATCGGACTCGAACATTAGCTTTTTCCTTTCGTATTTTGCTCCAAATCGATTCTACCGAATCGTTTTCCATTATATATCTTTGATCTTGTTTCGTTCTTATATATATATATTTAGTCGCACAGATAAATTCACTTGCATTTATGTCTAATATAAATCTAGCCACCCTGTCACTTAGACCGCAAACTGAAAACAAAGCAAGTTAATATATACCTGAAGTCGATGAGTTTTCATGCTTAATAAATAATACACTAATCAAAATTTTAGAATCTCCCGTATCGTATAGAGAAAAAGAATGAATATCATGTATTTTCGATTTAAAGATATATCCGTTTTGTTTATTAGATCCGAAATACTTGGCAAAGTGATAATGTGTAATATATTAAATCAAATCAATTTGCTATTTTACAAAGACCTAATGTTTTCTTGAGACATCACATAGACTAAACTGTGCACCCTCACTCTCAATACTAGGCTTACTGCTACAAACAAAGTTTGTTAGGCGTAAGTATGTTGCCATGCAAAACTAAAAAATTTGATGATTTCTAATTAATTGAATTGCTTTATTTAATTGATTTTGATGTGAGATAAAACAATGAAAATCAATGAAACTTATTCTGGTACTTCCTATTTTGCAGGTTATTGTGATTCGAGAGTTTCTGACTTCTGAAAGCATGTAAAAAAAGTTTGTATATATATTAAAGGAATGTGACTTTGTATGTCTTAGTAGTTCTTCAATTCTTATGTTATAGATTATCTAGAATAATATATGGAACATTGTCGAACAAAAAAGAACCTATTGAAACGAAATTCTATCATAAATAATTGGTTTTGTATTTTATTCAAACTTAGATACTAAAAATAAATGGCTATAAAGTTATCAGCAGATTGAAGTTTTTTAGTATAATATTCGAAACAGTAGCTGTCCTAAGAAAACAAAGAATCGTCCTGAATGCGTAATTGAATTTCGATTCGAATGACTGCTTCAAATTCTTGATAAAAAATCATACGGACCCTCGAAAGAAACAAAAACTATTTTTTATGATCCAAAATTAGCGACAAAGTGTGTATTTCATTATAAGATTTACAATATTACTTGTCCTGGCATAAAAGCTAAGTGGCCTGCATAGAGAATAAAATTCTGCATCGATTGATTATTTTCTCGTTTACTAAAATTCAATAACATCCCTAAAAAAACCAAATACTTTGATACAAAAAGATCTTCAGATATTCGACACCGAAGTATCCACAAAGAAAGGTGTTCTGGTGGAATAAACAAGTTTTCTTAATAGAACGTGATTCCAATGATTGACAGTCTTTATCTGTTTCTGAAAGTTATTTTAAAGCCTTACGGAAGAGGAAATATTTGTGAAGAAGTTACTTTTGAAACTTACATAATCATAGAATTATAAAAAGGATGTTTAGAAGATTCTACAAGGATTCATGTAGAAAATAGAATTTTTACATGGATTAGTATTTTGAAATTGTGTGAAAATGGTGTTTTAGTTGAGGTTCTCCGGAGTGTAAAAGTTAGTATTTACGACAATTTGTCAAGGAAATTGTTAAACTTTATGTTTATTGAGCTATAATTTAATATGTATTTATGTTTTGAAAAATCAAATAAATATTCTTCATTTATAAGTACTTCAAACAATATCGTGCAGGTTCTAATTTAGTAGAAACATGTCAATATTTTTGTTGTTTCGAACACTCATGATATGTTTTAAGTTTAGCGGCTAAATAACGATCAAATTGTTGAAGATTATTAGGACATTGTTTTGTCAACATATATATTTGACATCACTAGATGACATGGCACTATTTTGCGATTATGACTTTGTTCTCCCATGCAGTTCTCACTTTTATTTCGATTTTCCTAAAGTTTTTTAAAAAATGCAGCTGATTATCTTGATACAAGTAGCTACGTTCTAAGCGATCAGTAGTTTTGTGAAAGACGATCTAAAAGAGTGTTGAAGTGTTTAGGGGTAGAAATTTGCATCCATCCTCTCTCCCTCCTCCCAAAGACCGGGGCCGGCAGTCTCTATGATTCTGTCACAGATCAGGACCGACATACTGCATGGACTCGTCACAGACCAGGATCGAAACACTCCATGAACCTGTCACAGACTGGGACCGTCAAACTCCATGAACCCGTCATAGATCGAGACCGACACTTTAGTAAGTTTTACCGTTGTGCCACAGACTGTGACCGACACCGTAGTAACGTTTACTTTTCTATCACAGACCGTGACCAATAATACACTAAAGATAGTCAAAGACTATGACCGACAAAACACGAAAAGACTATCACAAGCCATGATCGACACTGTAATAATCCCTACCATTCTGCCACAGACCGTGATTGACAAAGCGTTAAAGAACACGATACACACTAAACTGGACAAACTACAGATATGTGATTTAGAATGTACGCAGCTCCATCGTGTTTTACATTTTTAATCCTACAGGGATTGCGCTACTAGCTTTTTTTTGTCATTCCAGTCTTTAATCCATTTAGATGGGTTCTATTTAGTTATATGGAGCGAATCGATTGTGAATTGCTATGCTCTACGTCGTATATATGCATCTTCATTATGTTCTGAATCTTTTTATTTGAACTTTTGAGAGCTGATGCGCTATCCGTAGTATTCCTGCGATGTTTGTGGTGTATAAACACACTTTTCGCGTTTTCTGTGTCATCTACTCTAGCGGTTGCTTTCCAAGTGTCTAACACAAGTTTATACTGTTCTATAAAGCAATCATATTATTAAATCCTGTAAACAGATTTCAACCAATCCATTCGTAGTGGATAGGATTGAGCAACTATATAGAAAACCCTCTTATAAATCCTTGAGTAGTTGATAAAGATGATGAACCGTCTGAACTACTCTTTGATAAACCTTATCCAAGTTGATGAAGATGATCAACTGTCTGAAATATCCGTCAATAAACGTCTGTGTAGTTGATAAAAATAATAAACGATTTCAATTAGCTTTATGCAAGGTACACTGGAAAAAAGGTGTCGTACGAAAACCAAAATGGGTTTCGAGATTTGCAACCATTTTGAAACCCGTTTTAGCTTTTGTATGGATATGGTTTCGTAAAAAACCTTCTTTTTTATAAGCTTCAAAAAAGGTTTCGTAGTCGAAGTAGCATGTACTGTTCAATATAAAATCACGTAGCCCTTACATATCCTATTGATAGCTATGTGCAATGCATGATTTCAGTACTTAATTCTCCGTCTCAACACAGATTTCCTGAAATCAATATTTAACCTCTATTTCTATTCTGAATCCCATTGTATCTATCCGTAACTCTTAAATCTATAGCTAAATCCTTGAAATCGACGCTTAACTAGGAATGTACAGCTCACACTCATATGAGCGCTCATGAGCGTGAGTGGTTTTTCTTTAACTCTAATATGTAAGAAATCAGAATTATACATTACATTAAACTTTAATGTTTTTCTATGATATTTCATGTGAGAAATATGCCGTACCTTTAACATCATATATCGTCATTTTTTGAGAGCTACCTAGGAGTTCTAATAGGCACTTTTTCAGGGCTATATGGGAGTACCATTGCTAACTTTTCAAGGGCTATCTTCAGATACCATTAATAATCTCCTGGAAGCTATCTCAGGGTACTATTAGTAACTTTTCGGAGAGTTTTTAGAGATCCTCTTCGTAAATTTCTAGGGACTATTTGCAAGTACCAGTAGTGACTTGTCGTGGGCTATTTAGGGGTACCCATAGTAATTTTTTAAGGCCTATCTGAGGGTATGATAGGAAACTTTTTGAGGGTTCTTCCAGGATGACTTTAGTAACTTTCTGAAAACTATTTGAGTGTACCGATTGTAATATTCTGAAGGCCTATCTCAATGTATTATTAACAACTATACAAGAACTAGCTCGCTCACCCTCTCCATTGTCCCCAAAAAGTTACTATGAGTGCCCCATATAGCTCTCAGAAAATTACTAATGGTATCAAGGGAGTAACAGCTGGTTTAAATCAGCTGAAAATCAAAATTAAATCACACAAATCACTAAAACTCGGTAAAAGCATCTTGAACCACTTTTAACTCACGATAGAATCTTTCAAATGAGCGATTCTAATGCATATGGCTTTTCACAATTTCAAAATAAAATCGAAGTAATGTTTTTACTTGATCAATATTCAAAAACCTTTAGTATGATCAATTAAAATACGAAAATCCTGCCGGAATATAATGGGTGGGCCAGAATAAATGACCCTTCCAATATTTTGACCGGAATCTTTTAATTTCTTATGCTATTGAACAACTCTTTTTTAAACGCGCAATGAAATTCCCTATAAATGTGTCTAGTCTGTTTTCCCATTTCCAAGTGCAGTAGATTTCCGAACATAAAAAAATAAAGACTTCCAAAAACTCGCACTTCCTAACAGGTGCGCCACGATAAATGGCGACGAATATTTTGATCGTAACTTTCCCAGTTTTCATACTATCGAGCTAAATTTTCTTTTAAAGATGTCCCATAAAATTCTCTACAAAAACTAATATGCGATGCGAAAGTCTTTGCACAAAGGTCAGAGTTTATTAAACCACATGGCCGACTTCTAAACCAACCATTTTTTTTATTGGAAAGTGGAAAGTCTGAGCTACAAGTTTTGTACCAGATATGTTTTCTCAGAATGAATATGAGGAGAAGAAAAAGCCGAAAACCAAATATCCCTAAAAACGTCCTTGCAACTTCACTATCGTCCACGATCATTTTCTTTCTTCTGTTAATTTTTTTATATCAGAAGAGCAATGAAAAAACGTGTTTAACAATGATTTTTGTAGCACAAACAATGTTCTTTCCAATAGTGCATTGAAGGTTAAAGTTATACTTCGTTTTTGATACCAAAATACAGCTTCTTCTGAAAGAGACTATATAATACGATCGTGTTTTTACCTGACCGTTTTACAACAGGAAAAATATATTTCTCGAATTGTTTCTTCTGCGAAGTACTTATAACTAATGTATTTCGAACAAACAACGAACACATGACTATGCTTATGCACGATTTTTGGAGGTCGTGACTGATGTACTTGCAAACTGGTATTCTGTACTAAAGGACGTATTTCACAAAAATCTCAATTTCCAAACTTTTTTCTTTAAAAAATGAGTGCCGATATTAAAATTTTTATCAAAACTGATATTGATAGAGTCTTTGGTGCACTATATTTTTGTGCAATTGTTTTGTAATAATTCGGGCATATAGCTAAAACTGATTGAAGCATGTAAATTTTTCACGTTACAAATAAACTTTCAGGAACGTCTTTAGGGATATTTGATTTTCGGCTTTTTCTCCCTCTCATATTCATTCTGAAAACATATATATCTGGTACAAAAGTTGTAGTTCAGACTTTCCTCTTTTCAATAAAAAAATTGGTTGGTTTCGAAGTCGGCAATGTAGTTTAACAGGCTCTGACATTTGTGCACAGACTTTTGCATTGCATGTTATGTAGTTTATTTTCCAGTTTCCATGTGCAATGGTTTTTTAAAACATAAAAAGTAAAGACTTCCAAAAAGTGATTATTCCTAACGAGTACATCAGGGTAAATGATGATCTCAGTATTTTGCCTATAACTTTTTCATTTTTATACTTTCCAGCGAAATTTTTTTTAAAGATGCGCAATAGAATTCTTTACAAAATCATGTATTTTGGTTAATCTACGTTGCTTTTTGATAAGCGTTTAGTAAGAAAAGTTATGTTGAAAGTATGACTTTTTGGAAGGCTTTACTTTTCATGTTCGAAAAATTTTGTTGTTTCTGAAAATAGGAAAAACAAACTAGACAGGTTTCTATGGAATTTCATTGCGCATTTGCTTAAAAGAATTTGAGTTCAGTAGCATAATATATGAAAAAGTTATGGTCAAAATACTGGGAGGGCCATCTACTCTGAGCTATCCTTTAATTTTTTATCTTCTTAGTAATGCTCATAAATCATTCCAAAAGATTTCATTAATGCAAGAATCATTTATATTACTTTAAATAACAAAAGCTCGTTTCAACTCACGAAAACCATCTTAAATCAAACAAACTTACAAAAATCACCTAAACTCACTTTGAACTATAAAAAAGACTACCCTCACATTTTTAGATGTGAGCTCCACAAAATATATAATTCTCGAAGCGGGTTTACTCTCAATTTGTTTGAAATTTATAATTAGTTTGCAAGTCTTTATCGATTTCTTTTCTTTTTCGTGTCGTCGGTATCCTCAAAAAAGAGCCGATCAAGCCTAATAACTGGTTACAATGTAAAGTTACCTTTACTTACTTCTGTTTGATAACAAAGCGAAAAAGAAAACAAGTATGGTGCTGTTGCAGCTCTTTCATACTTGTTAGAAGACAAGATAACATGTTTTATCTCCGTTTTGTCAATCCATCATGGGACAATAGATAGATATTGTTAAAAATTTTACCTCCTGTGTTTGTTAAACAAATAAAAGAGTGAGTTTACAAGCAAAGTGTGAAATTCTTTTTTCGCGGAAAGTTTAAAATCACTTATGTTATCTTGATGAAAACGCGTGATGCCTATCTAACGTAACCTAGTCATTCACAATTTAAAAAAGTTTTAATCTACAACTAAAAAGTTTGGTAAGAAGATCTTGTTTGGGTATCGCCAATTGTTATTCGGTAGTATCGAATGTCGGGCTTGATATAATGGGTGTCTGTCTGTAGTGTGGGTCTCTCGATAATGGGAGGAGGCCTGTGTGTGTAAGGAGCTGTCTGTAATGAGCGTCTGCCTGTAGTGGGACCTGTCTGTAAGGAAGAGTGGGGGGAAGCCAAAATTTGATCCTAAAATATACACTCAAACTTTTAGATCTGAGTTTCTACAAAATCATCAAACTCATATTAAATCAGTGCATCACGTATCGCTGTTTTCCTCATGAATACCACCCCCCAATGGCTCTCATAAAGTTACTAATAGGACCCAAAATATCTTCCAGGAGGTTACTAATGACACCTGGAGATAACTCCTCGAAAGACAGTAATTGTACTCCAATAGCCACCAGAAAGGTACTAATAGTACCCCAAATAGACCCCAAGAGGTTACCGATGGTACTCCCCAAAAACCCCTAGAAAGTTTCTAATGATACCCAGAAATAGTCCTAAGGCAGTTATTAATAGTACTCTCAAATAGCCCTTGAAATGTTACCCAGGGTATTCCAAACAGCTCTTGAAAAGTTATTAATAGATACCTCTGGGTAGCTTTCAAAAAATGAGAAAATATCATGTTAAAGATGCAATTTCTTACATGGAGTATTCTAGCGAATATAAAGATTTAATATAATTTATAATTCTGATTTGTGACATATTTGAGTTACAGAAGAGACGCTCACGCTCATGAGCGCTCATATGAGCGTGAGCGAGAGTCACTCGTGCTCATATGAGCGTAAGCGATATTAGCTCTCGTGCTCATTGTAAGCGTAAACGATATTAGCTCTCGTGCTCATTGTAAGCGTCAGCGTAAAAGCGCCCATGAGCGTGAGCTGTACACCCTTAATCAGAACACATTTCTTTGTGAATATTTCGTTATCAGACTTCTGAAGATTTTTTTATATGAGAATATTTAATTTTTTTCAGAATCTTCAAGGTTTCTAGTAAATAAGGGAAGACTATCAATAGATGCAGAATTTAATTCTCTATCAAGGACACTGGTTTCTTCGATCAGAACACCTTTCTCTGTGAATATTTCGATATAGGATCTCTGAAGATCTTTTGTATAAAAGTGTTTGATTTTCAAGATGATGTTATTGATTTTTAGTAAATAAGAGAAAACAATCAATCGATGCAGAATTTTATTCTCTATGCAGGACACTAATTTGTTCAACCAGAACACTTTTCTTTGGGAATATTTTGATGTCAGATCTCTGAAGATCTTTCCTACACAGGTATTTGATTTTTTTTGGGGTGTTGTTGATTTTTAGTAAATAAGTAAAGACTGACGGCTGATGCAGAATTCAATTCTCTATGCAGAGCACTTATCTTTTATGCCAGGATAAGTAATGTTGTGAATACTATGATGAAATACGCACTTCGTCGCCATTTTGGGTCATAAAAAGTAGTTTTTGTTTTTTTCGAGGGTCTGCATGACTTTTTATCAAGAATTTGAAGCAGTCATTCGAATCGAAATTCAATTCTGCATTCAGGACAATTCTTTGTTTTCCCAGGACAGCTACTGTTTCGAATATTATATGAAAAATCTCTAATCTGCTGATAACTTTATAGCCGTGAAAACAACGCAGACTAGCACCTTTCAAAAATGTTTTTGTATCAGTCTGATCTACTTTCGATTTGTTCCACGACCAATATAATGATTTTTTGGTCATACTAGTAGTCCTCCAATGTTTCGATGGAACTTCATCGATGATCATACAAAATTTTATTGACTTAAAGACAATAAATAAAATAATCTTTATTCTATTGTTCTAATGCTTAATCAATATAAACGATTGAACCTTACGAGGGAACCTCACCACCTGATACCCTCCGTTTGAGCTCATATTTTGCCCATTGTTAGGGTTCATCGAGTAGAGAAAAACCCCAAAAGGATTCGTTCCATTGCCGTTTTTTTCTAGAGAAACAAGCATAGCAGTTTTCTGTAAAAGTGACACTCTTGTATTTTTTATAAGGACAATTTTTTATGTTTCAGTGAAGGAATATTTGACAAGCTGGTTTTTCTAAAACTCATATTATGCATGATCACGTGCTGTAAAAAAAACAACAATATCTTCGTTAATGTTTCTCAGATAAAAGAGAGAAGTTCCTTCAGTTACCTCGACTATTATTTTTGATAGTTTTCTCACGTCTCTGAACCAAACCAGCAACTTACTCAGAATTCTTTTCTTTATCTCGTCCACCATTTTTATTGACGATACATGTGAATAATAATCAAATAAGAGCATATATTTTATTCGTGATTTATATGCAGCATAATAAATACACCATCAAATCTGATTCGCGTATTGCACACATCAATCAGAGTAGGAGCGAGGGCGAGAATGTGCTTTGTTAAGAAGTATTTGTATCAGCTGAAATATTCATTACTATGGCGCGTTCTTCTATATGTTGTGATTCTTCTCCGTTCATTACATCATATGTACTTTTCTACCTGTTCTCTCTACGTGTTCGTACTATCTTCTCCAGGTCTTTGTAATCCCTCTCTCTACGTGTTCGTACTATCTTCTCGAGGTCTTTATAATTACTATCTCTTTATTTCATGATATCCATCTCTCTTTTGTATTCATGTATTCGTTCGTCGCTCAGGCCTATAAATAGATCAGTTTCAGTTCAAATAAAGTATGTGATATACAACTACATTCATCTTATTATCCAGTCGACGATCTAGAGTTAGTCATCTTGACCGCTTACTACACATGCACCAAAATAAAATGGTTAATTCTCACAATGTGTTAAAAGTATCATCAAACTTAACATCAGATAAAATATCTTGTAATTCACTATCATCAATCAGTCCTGATGAAGAACACATTGCATTAAATCTTTACAAATGTTTGGAATCCATTTTGGAAAGTACTTCTCATACATTTGAAAGGGAAATTACATTGGACCATGATGATGAATCAGATGATGATGATTTAGAAGATCTCTTATCATCAACCTCAACACACGACCATTTTGATACAGTCCACGATACTGATTATGAATTTATTGATGAACATAATTTACAAAATCATTTCTCATTCGATTATATGAAACGTGTGGTCGATTGTTATGATGAAATAAATCCAATTACAGGCAAACGAAAAAGAAAATGGCGAACAATAAAACATCTTTTTCAACGTGTACCAAACCCGAAATGCATCGCTCGCTTTCGTAAGCATGTAGAAGCGGGTGGTACAAAAAAACAAAAACTGGATAATGTTGATATTTATGTTTATGACCTATTCGAACATGCTCGACATAATTTTTTGCCAGTTCACGATATTGACTTACGGAGGTGGGGCCTTAAAAAAGCTCGCGAATTAAATTTAAATGGTTTTCAAGCCAGTGAAGGTCGGTTATGGAACTTTAAACAACGCCATGGAATATGTAGTCGAAGAATTACAAAATTAGTCACAAAAAAGATTGTTGAAAGCCAGGAAGAAATTAATCAATCGGCTAAAAATTTCGTCTTGGAAACAAATAAAATGATAGAAGGATATAGTCCAAATCAGGTACTTAACACAGATCAGATGGGTGTTGAGTTGGAGCCTCATGGTGGTAGAACATTAACTCATAGTGGAGAAAAATCTACTTGGGGTTCTGTTCGATCACTTGGGGCTGCAACTCACTCCTATACTATACAGCCAACAATAACAATGGATGGATGTGTTCTTAATCCACTATATCTGTGTTTAAAAGAGCCATCGGGACGTATTGGTGATAATGTGAAAAAGAACTTATTCCATGCAAAAAACATTGTACTTACTTGTTCTAAAAGTGGTAAATTACCTTCATCACTAGTCACTTATTGGGTTAATCAGTGTTTAATTCCAAATCTACGGTCCAGAACGTTGTTACTTGTCGATAGTTTGCCACATCAAGTTCATCCAGAAGTTTATAAAGGACTGAAACATTTTGAATATAGAGTAATTCCACCAAAAACTACCTCAATGGTCCAACCTCTTGATGTTTATTACAACCGTCAACATAAGAAAATTGTACGTCGTATATATGATCACGTCCGGTTAGATGAAATAGATATCAATTTATCTGAACGTAATAATTTGATCAAGTTACAATCATTAGTACATACACAAATGTGTTCAAAAGCTTTTCAACCAATGATAAAATATGCCTGATTCAAAAGCGGGTTTTTGAAGCATGACCCAAGTCCATTTAAGAATGTGAAAGACATTTGTTTTACATTTCAAACAGATAAATGTCATGAAAACGGTTGTATTGATGGGCCTATGATTCATTGTTCTTGGTGTCAACAAGAACTGTGCTTCACTCACTTTTTTTTGAACTATCATTACCATTAGACTGATTCATTATCTTCTTAATTTGTTATTTTATTTTCGTTCGTTATGTATCAGTTTTCTTTTCTCATTAACAAGAAAAATAGCTGATAAGCTTCTCTTTTTCTACAACAAGTAACCATGCATAATATGAGTTTTAAAAACTATAGTACTTTGGCGTGAAGTTCAGGGTGAGGGTGTGTTTGCTGAATCACTTCTCCTGCAATGATTTTTTGTTATTTTGTGACAATACTTGGGTGTTTGCTAGAGGACACTATGGGCTATCTAATGACATAATAATATTAACTAATCATCGAATTGACTTTATAGGGAGAATAAATAAAAATGTATGTGCAAAAAAGTGTGACAAATTTTGTCACGTTTTAAAATTTTTTTTTTTGGCATAGATAGCAACTAGTTTTCACGAAAAGTAACATGTTTGATGACTTTTTACTACTCTAATCACTAAGCCCAGATGTGTTGTTTGAAATGTTTCTATTTAATAAAAGTTTAATCAGTATCATCTAATGCATCTATATTGATGTCATCATCTTCGTCTTCATCGTCTTATTTTTCATCTGCTTCTTCATATTTATCCGCATTCTTTATATTATCTATAGACCCTTCTAAGAAAGGATCATCATGAATAAGCATATTGCAATATTTATGAGCATGCAAAATCATTTTTTTGACCATTTCAGCAGATACACCTTCATGTTCAGCTCCATCTCCGTTAAATGCTTTTCTTGTTTGTTCAGTTAATTGTTGAAGAGTTCTGGAAGATGTGTATTGTTTAGCTACATAACCTTTAACGTAGCCCCATACTAATTCGATAGGTTGAACTTGTGGACAATATGGTGGAGTGAATATGAGATAATGGAAATCAGACATATCGACTTGTGCAGCTAAAGATTTTTGTTCAAATAATTTTTCTAATAATGTTTTTTGAAGTTCAGGATATTGTTTAATCCAACTTTTCATGTATATCTGCAATTCTTTTTTATAAGGACCTAAAGGACCATTTAATTCCCATTCATTAGCTTTAAATTCTATTGCATAACCATTTCGAATTATCGATACACTACGTACTTTTTTTAATAGAAGAAGATTTATCATATCGGTCTTTGACATTAATTTTATATTCACATAATCATCACCTTGTTCTTTATGATAAGGAGCATTATCAAGTATAAGTATCATTCTCTTATCACGACCATATTTAGCTTCAAATGCAGGAAATAAAAATTGATTAACCCATACACGAAAATTGTATCCATCCATATTTTTATGATAATCACCCGATGGGTTCTTAGCTTCATATATCAATTCAGCAGAGATGGTTTTATTACTTGATGCATCAATTTTTTGAAGAAGACCATCGTTAGTAATAGCGTGTACTAATATAAGTCTTTTCCCGATTCCTGTACCAGTACGAATATTCCTACTTTCAACATCTGTATACCATCCATAATGACTATGATGACCGGTGGTAACGTATGATTCATCCATATAACAGATAACCGCCTCGTTATTCTTTTCTAAATTCAAAGCGAAGGCATATTTAATAAGAAATTGACCAATACGTTTGAGGCGATTAACATCTTGCGTTAATTTTGTTGAATCTTTCAATAACCCATATGATAATTTCATTTTATCATGCAAGAGATGATATATTGGCCAATAGCTAATATGTTCATCATATGTATCAGCAATTGTTTGTTGAATATCTTTAATAGTTGTAGCTGCACCTTCAGCATGTCGATCCATAATAGTATTTATGATGAAGTAAGGTAAAGATGTAAATAAATTTGTTGACAGTTGACCTAATGACCCACCTCTTGTACCTGGTTCAACATATACATTTTCATATTTATGCCAATACGCTACAAGTGCATCTAATTTAGCATGACCACGACCTAAATATAGACCAGCTTTAGCAATTGCTTCTGCTTGTGTAAGATTAACATCTTCCAACATAAGATTGAAGATAACCAACAAAGCAGTTGCATTGTCACGATAAGTTGATAGAACACCTTGATGTGACCATTTTATTTCATTTATCCATTGTGTCAATTTAGCTCTGTGTCTCGACATTTCTTGCCTGCGTGTAGCTCGTTCTCTTCTTTCATTTAATATGGTTTGAATTGATGATTTTTCTTCCTTTCGCTTGCGACCAGCACCCAGACGAAAACCACCACGACCATGATTACCACTACCGTTGTCAGGATCAATGTTCATTTCTTTATAACTAAGTGAATAAGAACAATTAAAAAGATCGCTACGAGCAAATGATAGTTGCTGTGTGTAAGTATATAATAGATCTATAAAACTATAATAAACACCTAACAATGAAATAATAAAATCAAAATAAGACAAGAGACAGTTATACATAGAATGAATAATTATTTATATTTCTTAATGGCTGTCACTCTTTCAAATAGGGTTAATTGTAGCTGGTGGCGGCCTCTATATAGTCATAGCCACAACACATAATAAATATCTTTTATTGCTTCCAAAAAATGTGAAAGAGCAAAAAATACTAAAATTGAAAAATATCAAATTTTCACCCTGAACTTCACGCCAAAGTACTATAGTCCTTTATAAATTGTAGTCATTAATTTTGATAAAACTATCTCTTGAGATTTAAAGTGCCAGTCAATTGCAATTATTAATACTTTTGATAAAATGGTAGAGTGTATTTCAAAAAATGAACAATATTCTTAGAGAAGAAATACTTTTTTAAAAATAAGATAAGTCACTAAGGACTTTTATTTTGAAATTCCACCGCGGATAAAAGATTTATAGTCTTAGCGTCATAGACTAGATAAAAATATTTTATTTGCAACGAGAAAATTTTGACAAATATGAACTTTTTGAATGAGTGCATTGCACCATCTTTCTGTCCTTCTAGTTTAATATAGCATTAGTTCTGCCTCTTTGTCACTTTATTTTAATGAGTTTTAACAACTTGAAGGCTAAATATAGCTGAGTAAGTTACCGGTGAATAAGCTAATTTTAGACACATTTTTTAAAAAACAACATGTGCCATCTGTCAATCGTACAGACCTAGTAGTTGTAGTAACAGCGAACTGATGTTTAAATATCAGAAAAAATACTTTTTGTATTATAACTTAACACTTTAAATCAATAGTCTCTCTCGTATATGATAGCAAAAAGTGAATACAATATTCAGTCCTTATCATCATCATCATCATCATTATCATCGTTCGCATCGTGTTTTTGATCATAAACAGGAATACAATCTGGAGAAGTTGGACATGATTGGCAATTTCCACCGTATTCAAGTGGTAGCTGATCAGAATCAATATATTGTAATAACACCGCTGATATATCAGGCCCTTTTTTTATGACAATAATTTTTGATTTCGTAACTGGATCAACGATATGTTTCAGTAAATTCCAAAGAGTAGGAAAAACTTTTGGTGGATTTATAATAAATAACTGTCCTAAACGTTCAGGATAATAATTATCATCAATGTAGAGACATTGTTTAAAAAAAGGAATTAACTTTCTTGCCTTCATCTTCATTCCCTTTAAATCATGAATCATAACAAAAGTTTCTACATGTGCACCCACTTGTCGACTACGTTCTCGAGCACGTTGAGAACTAAATTCAAGCCAGTATATATGACACTGCATCAATTCCTCTGTTGTATATCCATTCAGCATCTCATTGATATGCATTTGACCCGTTTTTTCAATATATAATGGTTGATGAGCTTTCGTATAACCATGATGAGCATTTGGAATAGTTCTTCGAATGAGATCCACTCGACGTATTATGGATTGATTTTCTAGAATTGAATCAACATGATTATCCATTCGCCATTGTATCATCTCCGAAACAGATTTAATAGTATGTTTAACATTCCATTTTCTGGCACGCAAGTATCTATGTAATTCATAACACCATTCATTTTCTTCTTCGTTACTATCTAACTTGATCTTTTGTGGTAAATTAAGCTTATATTGAAGGTAGGATGTATGAATTGGTTTTAATTCGTTGTAAACGGTATGAAATTTTGTTTGTTGTTCAGCATTTAATTCATTAATATTAAACAAGAGACTAGTACCAGTCATCGTCTAACACAAATGATCTAAATGATTCTTAAATAGTTAAATTTTAATAACAGAAACTACTATAATATAAAACTTGTTTTGTAATTCAGTAGCTCGGTGCAGATACTATACCTTATTATATTTTGACCGTTAGAAAATAGTACCCCTACACCTAATGAAAGAGCTATGATGTACAAAAATATACAGAAAAAAAAGTAATAGGCAATGACGAGAGAAATTTCTGAAGTATATCAATAATATTTGCATTATATTTATTGGAGAACGCAAAAGTAAAATGATTCTTATTTCTCTCGATATACACGAATACTACTCTGATAGGTAAACAAATTCGATGAAAAAACACACCTCTTTCTATCAATTTCTTGTACATATGGTGTATTTTTTTGCATGATACATATCAAATGAATAAGAGAACAGTAATGAAATATTCCTGTGTATTTTTTTGCGTCACGCATACTTGATTTTATTTCTCTCTGTTTCTATTTTCGTATTTAAAGAGCCATTAATGTGTAGTATGGTGATACAGAGTGCAAAACAAATATTTTTTTTTATTGTTCATCGAGAATAATATTAAACTAATTCATATTTTACTAATTTTAAAATAAAATTGTATAATATGATAATGAACCTTTCAAAAAAATTATAATGACACCTTCGAAAAAGGTAGAAATGTGCATCTATGGCAGTTTTACCATTACTTTTGTAAAGTACTATTAGAGATCAGATATATATGGAGAGGAAATGTAGAGATGCTTTTTAATCTTCTATTTTAAACAAACCAACATGAATAACAAAAAATGTAAGGCGAGGTGGATGAGCGTATCTCGCTCCAATTCAATCGAACCTTTCGAAAAAAATACGTGT
Organism: Macrotrachela quadricornifera; assembly: GCA_022393335.1. Taxonomy (NCBI): domain Eukaryota; kingdom Metazoa; phylum Rotifera; class Eurotatoria; order Philodinida; family Philodinidae; genus Macrotrachela; species Macrotrachela quadricornifera. Next base: position 1,486,748 of record JAJEKB010021389.1, on the reverse strand, counting down.
ACATATGAAAAGAAGAAATAGAGAAAACGATCAAGGGTAATAACAAAGAAAGTAACCAGAAGATACCGGTATGATATCACATAGTATAAAGGAAAAAGAGAAGATAAAGAAAAAAAAACGAATGGTCTCGATATAGAGTGAAATTAGAGCCTCTAATAGTCAACCCTTCAAAGAAGAAAAATGTGTGCCTGTGCACATGTATAAAACAGGAAGAACGAACAAAAAACTTCAATAATGAAAAGAAAAGGTGAAAAAAAAATTGTACATACGAAAAACACGCTCATAATCAGAAGTAATAAAAAAAGAAAGAAGAAAATATACAGGGTGGACCACAAGTAACGCCCAGATAAGAAATCTAAATATTTCTGTCAGCAGTTGTTCAAACAAGCTGATATTTTTATCAATGATAGGACCTCATTCAAAGTTTGTTTCATATAAAACATATTGATAAGTCACTGTTCCTATCAGTTAAGATACCTATCAATTATGATTTCCGCTTGTTGTAGACGCTAAAAAATCTTATTATAGGCAGTTTTTTATTCAGCAAAATAAGAAGGAGAATCTTTTTTGAAAATTTTTGGTATTACTACAAGAAATATTCTCAAAATCGATTATGCTTTTTATTTTGCTGAATAGAAAACTGACTATAATTAGTTTTTTTACTAGAATTTCTAGCGTCTATAACAAGTGGAAATTGTTGTTGATAGGTACCTTAACCGATAGGAACAGTGACTTATCGATATGTTTTATATGAAACAAACTTTGAGTGAACCGCTATCACTGTTACCTAGGTCAATCGTTCCATTATGTGGATCCTGTCGAAAATTTTGGGGAAGCTATGTCTATTCCGGTAACTTCCCGTCTTTTCCAGACACGATCCTGAAGGAACCACCCAAAAATATACATGGAAGATGGAAGCAATTTTCCCACCAGAATTTACACGTGCCGAAACTGTTGAAGACCGAGAACTTCAGAATACCGGGAAGCAAATGCAACAGGACAATATCCATCCGAATAACATCTTACTCGAACGGAAATATACGGAAATAAGCACGTGATCCGCCGGAAATGATCGGATACGACAAGAAATCACAACGTATTCTATACACCAAAAGCTCCGCCAATATCATCATCATCATTTCCCATTTCCTTCTATTCTTAATTATTGGATTTCACAGAATTTCACAGAATTACACTAAGATTCTACTAGGAATTCGTAAGAATATCTCTAGTGTTTTGCTAGAATCGGACTAAAATTTGCTGTAAGATTGTTGAACGCTTTGGCATAGATCTTTGTATCAATTTGTTTAATGAAATCAGAAGAACTATCTAGCACGTATATTCTCACTGAGAATGACGTAGTGAAACCATCACTACAAGAAGAAAAGATATAATCCTTAACTACACTTACTTCGAAGGATTAAGTTTGAAAGACAACTAAAGTGGCAAACTAGTCACTTATACATATATAGCGACTGCTGTAATACAAAACAATGAGCGAATACTCGACAGAAATCCTAGTAAAATCCTTTTAATTGTATTTTGAAACTTGCTTAATAAATTCAACTAAATCATTAATGTTAGTTCTTCTTTAATAATATGACCTTATACTGGATACAAGTGAACCACTATATAAGATAAGTTAAAAATAAATTATGTGTGATGGAGTTGTCAATGGCAGGTGGTTTGTGCATTTTTAATATGAACATAATTTGTTATTCTGGATAGTGGTATTGATTAAGTAATGAATCAGGATTAGTGAAGCTGAATTACGGTGTAGTCGCGGTAGTACAGAATGTTTATCAATTGAAATATATTTCTTGCCAAATAGATAGTTTAGAAAATTTGGAATTTTAGAATTTTTTTTGATTTAAGTGGTACGTATTGTTAAAATGAGATCAGTTCTTATAAAAATATTGTTTGATAAAATATCTTCCCTCTCAAATGTATTATATACAATTTTATTCCTGATGATGAGAAATATGCTGCATCTTTCAAAACGCCTCATCACTGCAAAACTATAATTTTATTTTTCTGAATAGCGATGGTTGAGAAATGTTAGTAAGTGTCGGACAATGAATACACCTGACTTCGAAAATGTTTCTGATACAATGTAAAGGTAATTAATTAATATTGTTTTACTACATGAAATATTAGTTTATGAAAAAATAGCTCCAATGCCTTATTAAGAAAATATTAATTCGTGTATAATTCCTATTTTGAAGATGGTAAAAATAATATTCAACTTATTATGTTTTTATTGATAATCTTTGATGTATTTTATTTTGATTAATTTTATTGTGCAAAACAAACGATGAAATTTTATCGGAGAGTATTTTTGTTAAATAATCACGATGTGTTTATTAACACTGTATGATAACAATAGAAAAATAACAAGAATGAGCTTTAAATAGTTGAGCAAACATATAGAGATTTTTTATATCAAAATACTTGCGATATATACTTGCGTTACAGAATTATAGAATAAATCGATTAATTTCGGCGGAAACACATGATTTTCACGATAATAGTTTGTAATTCAGTTTTAAATCGAAAATGATGGAAAAAAATTTAATTAATTATGAAAATGCACTATAATTAGTAGCCCCGGTTTCAGTCGAGTATTATATTTTGATTTTGTTTTGTTTTTTATTTTATTGAGTTTACACTAATGAAACACAAATAAAGTCGCCGGGAACAATATCTACTTTCAACAAAAATCGTCAATTGATTGAGTAGAAATTATCGCTGCAATGTGTGTCCGAATCGAGCAACACATGAATTCATTATTAGACAGGAAACGATGGAATATGATCTATATTTTGTCATCCGTAAAAGATTAATGGAATCATCATCGGAATCCTGTACAGACACGGCAACCATATCCGAAGATTGAATCCAGAGCCAGGAATGGTCAGAAACTAGATGGGATATAGAAACCGAAAACCGTTCTGGAATCTCGCTTCGGGTATATGCCAGCAGTAACCACGATTCAAAAACTGGCAATTCAATCAAATTTCCAAAATTTCTAAAATTCTATGATATTCTCGATAGGAAGAGTGAAAGCATGTTTATCTTAATAGACATAGTGGAATCCAAGGAATTCTAGAAAATTTAGAAATTTTCTAGAATTTTCTTGATCTTTTTGAATTGCCAATTTCTGGCTTGTGGTTATATTTGAACCCATTATCATAAATAATATCTATAGATAATAGCCTTACAAAATGAACATTATCCAAGTGTATTAGTAAATATGATGTTAAGTATTTTGTTTATTGAGTCATGATTATGTAATCATGGAGTGATCCATTTATTTTGTTTCTTTACATATATATATATGAGTCCTTTAATTTTTATATTTTCCTGCTCAAAGACCATATATTCAACGAGATGACATCGTTTCAATAAAGGATGAGCGGCGTTCGTGTCGCCTTACTTGTTAATTATCTCAAATAGGTAAGTCTGGACGTGAAAAAAAAAGATGATCTGTGATAATATCAGCTTGAAATTCATCTTTCCAAATCTGATTCGAATGATTGCGTGCTGTCTTCATTTTACGATCGTCCATCATTGTGCATGGAGAATGGTAAAGTACATGACCGATGAATCGATTACAATCAGCTACATAATTCAGTGGTTCCTGCATATGAGAATGCCACATGATATCAATCTAAAAAAATAAATATAAAAGAATCAAATAATGAATTGGTTAGTATTGAATATTTAACTGCATATGTTGGAAGTACAAAGCCTTTGCCATTTTTGAGTGGATATTTAGCTGCCATATATAAAAATCGTTCATATGATTTTATTAATAAGTTGATTCCTTCCCATCGAAGATCAATTACTTCAATTACACGACCAGATATAATATTATAAGGAGCATTTCTCATGGTGTTCAACATAAAATTCTTGAATAAATACAGCCATTGACTATCTATGATGACATCGGCTTCGGTAAATGAGAAAGGATTTTCGTAACTTTGAGGTGGTGCATAGGAGAATTTGAAATCAGTATTATCCCAATAAGGATAATTAGCATTAATATCGCTATCTGGATCAAACATATATGAAATTAATCTTGATTGAGTTATCTTTGTATCCACTACTGATGACGAAAGTGAACAATACTGCTCACCAAATCGTTTTTCGTATAGATGACAAGTATCTCGAAATGCTTGTTCTTTGGAAAAATGTTGAACATCAGAGAACAATAATGAATGATCAATAACTTGACGAAATAAACGAAGACAATCAGCTTGATACATTTCTGATCGTAAAAGGTGTGTTTGCCAAACGAGTTCAATGTCCAAAGTTGGAATAAGTAAAATATCCGATGAATGAGATGCTTTCAGCTGCATAAATCTATAATATCTTATAATCATTTGTTTTAAAATTATTGATTGTTGCCATTCTGATTGATATTTGGATGCCTTTTCTAAAAGTAATAGAAGTTGACGAGCTGTTTTTACCATATCAACTGACAGTTCGATAATCCTAAGAAAAAAAAATAACATTCAAAATAACATTAAAAGTAAGTATATGTTACGGAAATGTTGATGAGTTTGGATGTCGTTTAAATCCACCAACAACTCCACAAAGATGTTCTCTGTTTGGACGAACACGATACAACTCTGGATCATATACCGCACAAAAAGTTCCGTATGAACTATTTGTAATTTGTACTTGTGAATTTCGTAAACATTTCAAATAAATCCAATCCATATAAACTTGTTTAAATGATTTCGAATATAACTTCGTTGATGCTATTCAACATGTTATTTTTCAGAAGTATAACAAATAACATAGTACTTACTATCACCTCTCAATTTCCAAAATTCATCTTGATCAACAATCATTTTAAATCGTCGGCAAACGAATGAGACCTTACATAAATCAGGTACAGAAAGGAATTTAAATATACGTATGAGGATTTCATTTGGTATTTTGGCAAATACAGAATTCGAAAGGGCGCTTTGTATTTCATCCAATGACCATATATGTTTCCAAGTTACATTCGGCTGACTGGGTTGTCTTTTGACTAATTCAACATATTTCGAATCGATTTGCTTTTTAACGTTTTTGAAAAATCGTTTCATTGTATAATCTAAATCAAATGTGATAAATTAGAAGTAACGCTCGTCTAAAGAGTCACTCAGCTCTTTCTCGTAGAAATTCTGTTTCTGAAGTTTTACCAAGCTGTTCATTTATAGAATCAACAAAAATCGAAGTCCGGCTCCATTTCAACTGTTTTTGATCAAAATATACAAAAAAATTGTTTTTTCTGTAAGAAAGTGATTCTTTATGTAAAAAATTGAGCTTACAAAATTTTTAAAAACTAACAATCAGATTCGAATTCCTCGATCCCAATTATCCTTCAATCAATCCTTATAAAAAAAACATTCTTTTTATATCTTTACTTCATTCTTCGATCAATCAGTGAGGTGCGGACATACAATCAAGCAAGCAAGCAATCAGATAATTTACGTTTGCAAGATTCTTCTCTACGAGAAAGAGAATAAATCTATCTCGAAACAGCAAGTGTCTTTTTTATTTACTTTTGACTTTTTCAACACTATGTTAACTGACTCAGGATATCACTCAGACTATTAGAAAGTGTATGATTCAAATCATCTCTTTCTCATTATCTCTTTAATTATTTCTCTGTTCTCAGAAGGAACTACCTATGTTCAGCACTGTCTACGATTGGTAACGTCTATCGTTAAAACTTCTAAATAATTCTATTACAAAGGAGTAAATACTAACAACGATAATATGGCATCTTACGATCTAGACATTCTTTCATGGATATAAACAAGAAGAAAATTCTATGATACTTATTTATTCAATTTTAATGTATGACTATTAGGGGTGTCATATTACCATAACTATTACTTAGCAACAATTTAAAATGTTATTACTTATTACCAATAATAAGTAATAGTTTTGAAAAGTAATAAGGAAGTAATAAACATATAAAATAGTAAATACATTACTGACCAATGGTTAAATACCTAATTGACATAAAAACACTAGCTAAGTTTGGTTCTATTTTTCCAACAGAAATTTATTTACATATATGTGCTTATAATTAGATCATATGTAGCTTGTAGATTATGAAGACCAAGATTTTCGTGCTCTTGAAATACCATGAGAGTAACGGGAGTAAGGGAATCTTGGTTTTCCCCTTGGATCTCCTTCATTTAAATCAAAAACGACTTATCCTAAGCTTTTGTCAGTTATATAGTTGTCGTTATGAAGGACTATGCATGATAAATCCAATTGCTTTATTTTGTCGAATTTTTAAAATATGTAAATTTATATTATAAGCTAAATTACTAAATAATAAAAGAATTGATGTTTTGTTCTAGCTTTTCTCTATAGTGTAAGCTATTTCTGTTAACTAAGAAACAACCATTGTCCAGGCACAAACTTTTAGATAATAATCCTCCAAAAAATAATATTCATATGTTAATGTCGTACCTACTGATCCTATTGATGTTATATTATATTCATTGTTTTGTTACTACTTTATTACCAGTAACTAGTAATAACTTAATATAAAATTAATCGAAAGTGCGCTACAAAGAAAGAATGAAAGCTGCAATATCAAAAAAGAAAAAAAAACTCAAGTTATGACTAGTGAAAAAATAATGAAAGTAATAAAAATGATTACTTCTGACCGAGTAAAAGAAATAAAAAATAAAAATAATGTGGCAGCCCTAATGGCTATGATAAAATGAGAAAAGAAAGAAAATGACAACTATCGTGAAGAAGCAATTCAGTTCTACTAGTAGAAAAAGAATCAATTTTTAATTTTCTGTTGAAGAAGAATATGCTTGAGATATTCATGACTTAGCATCAATTGCTTTTTTTTGTTGCATAGTTATATTTGTTTGCATGACTTATGAAGTATGCATTTTTATATTCTGTGAAAAGAAGAAAGAAAAATCTCTGAATAAAACAAACTAATTATTTAGCTTTCATCCACTAAATTATTTCAGCAAAATTAGTTTTACAGAATAAATTAAAATATTTACAAAAATTTATTAAAATTTAGAAGATTTTTGTAAACATTTTGTGTAGTACCGCCAAAAATTCGTTTTGAAAGATTCGTAGTAAATGAAAAAAAGAGTTGAAATATATTTTGCGAATTTCAAAACCTCTTTATATTATGGTTTTAACATGAATAAGGTTCTGCAGTGGAAGGTCTTAGTTTCCATTGTAGCTAGATAAGAGAGATAGCAAATAAACAGAGTTATTAAGCTTTCTCTGTCGTTTGAGTAGTTAAAATAGAATGACGATGTAGAAATCATGGTGTTAGTTATCACATTTGCAATTTAACTATCTACGTACTCATGTCATAAATATTGGATCACTTTTAGCGGTTAACCGGTAAAATCGGTGGTTAATCGTGGTCCATCGTCGCTTTTAATAAATACAACAGTCTGTAGAAAGGACAAAGAGAAAAATAAGGAAGATAGGAAAAAAAAGTGAGACATCTAATATTAAAAAGACTAACCTGAAAAAAGAAAAGATTCGGGAAAGTCTTCGAGAAGTTTAATTTCACTGATCTCATAATCAAGAATACAGGAATCTGAGGGAACAGAACACAGCCACCTAATAATTTTTTCAATAACTGATTGATTAACAATAAATCTTTTGGATCTCCTCAAACATTTGATCAAAAAATGTCCATCGATCCAACATTGCCTGAGAACATTCAAATTAACTTTTTCAAATAACATTTTTCCATCAGTTGAGTCAGCTAGTGCAACTAAATATTTCTCCCAATAGGCTGAACAACGACCCTCATATGACTTATCAAGAGCGAAACAAAAAAATTTTCATTCCAATTTAATCAATATAAAACACGTCTTAAAGAAGAATAATAAAAGTATGATAAATCACTTTGTTGTTTCATAGAATGAAATGGATAAATCGGATACGTCCGTATAAAAATAGGTAAAACAAAAGACTTAATCGAACCGAACGAAACAGTTACAGTTTTGCACATCAAAATACAAGAATAATCAATGTATAAGAGGAAATCACTGACTTGAACAAATATCTAAAATAAATTCTCATTTGATAAATCGTTGAAATCATCTTTTTATTATAATGTATCAAACTCAATAATAACTTGGTTTAATATTAATCAAAAATATCTTGTCGAATTTTCACCTTCATTTATTTTGTTTTTCACTGCGCTTATTCTCTTTTGTACTCGTTTTAATTTACTTATTTTCATTCTTTCTTATTCTTAAATACGAGTGTTGTCCTTTTTCGATATCATTTAATTTAATTATTGTTATTATTTTCAATTCGCTTATTTTAGAATTTCAATTCTAATTTCAAGATGATTTGTTTTATATTCTGAAGTACAAATAATATCCGTCTATTTTAAGATTCCGAATAGTCTCAAACATATTATATCTTGATTAGCACTACAAGCATAATTTTTATTTTAAATAAAGAAAGGTAGGATAGAATGGTTTGAATAAGCTGTGTATATATTTCGCATAAGGTTAGCATGTTTAGCAAATGGTGTTGATAATGTTGTATCGACTGATGGTAGCTTGATTACAAACATATAAATTGCCTTGACCGTCCACACGCATTCGGTAAGTGGTAGATGTTAACAACCCGACATTGATTACACTTGGTGTTGTGCCCGATCCAGGTACCCATCGCAAATATTCCTTGCCATACGTATAGACATTACCACTAATATCTACTGCAATCCCATTGATCCAACTATTACTGTTCACTGAGAAGAGCACTACGCCAGATGACTGTCCCGGTTGATACATAAACACCGTACTAATACAAATTGAAAACATAAAATAAAAAGATACATTGAGAGATATAAAATTCTCAAACTACCTTGAGTTATTTTTCTGAGCACAAATAATGCTTCCTTTAATCAGTTTTCTATGACTTTTCCTGTGATTATGAGTAACCGCAGAATAGCGGTTTTCAAAATCAATTCCTATTTTTATATTACTATCTACGTCATATGATAGATACTAACTGGTTGGAAAAACATGAGTCTATTAAACAATATTTGCAGTTTTGTAGGGTGATGTTTTAGATTCTAACTTCGTGAAAATACTAGGAAAAATCTGTAATACTTTTTTATATGGTGCAGAAGGTGTTGACTCTTTTTCAGTAGTATTAATTAAAATATATTCGGAAATTTGTGCAACTCACTTGTAACCCGAAACGTATACTATTCCATTTGTGTCTACAAACACATTATTAGTCGAACCAACAGGTGTTGCTACTACTGTTGCCGTTGACACAAAAGGTGTAATCTTCAGAACACGACCACTGTGAAAGTCCGCATGATATAAAAAGCCACTTTGATCCACAAAAAGATTGTAACACGAACAAAGTTGATTCTGTCCTGTACCACATGTTGTTTCACCGAAAACGGTCACCCCTACTGTACCGCTGCCTTGCACATACTTCTGGATGCGATACGTTTCTGCGTTCGAGTAACCCTATAATAGAGAATGAAATGACATAGAATAAATTAATATTTTAAAACACGATTAAATTAGATTATTCATTCGTATGATGTTGATTAGTGTAAGCGTTTATATTCTAATGGACTTATGTATAAACGAAATGATTTGTATCCACTTTCATTCGACAAGTAGTTTTAAAGTAAGAATTGACATAGACTAGAATGTTTGCCGTCAGAATATCTTAATCAAAACTTGATATCTCAAGTGCACTGGATTTTTTAAAAATTTTTAGAAAAATCCGAAGTTACTGCAATGTATATACGTTGAAGAACGTTCTGCCCAAGTAGATTACATGAGAGGCTTGGATGAGTATTACTCTTTGGAAAGTCACCACTACATTTCCGGTTTCAAAGCTTTAATTTTTTCTCTTAATTATGCAAATCGAAGTATGAAACTCATACAATGTCGAATATATATCATTTGCACCGTTAAGTACTTACTTTGTACTCGCAAGAGTATATGTTTCCACTAGCATCCACTGTCAGAGATCTCGGATGATAGCTAGCGGTTGGTATCCCTACCACAGTAAAGTTTGACATATTACCACTGTTAGAAAGCTTGATAATTCGATTATTAATCCAATCAGAGATATAAATGTTGTTACTGACATCCAAAACAAAATCGACGTATTGACCTCCATCGTACTTTCGATCAGCCACAATCGTTGGCGTTTGATTCCAAGTAGCATTTGGACAGATACGGACTGGCGGGACTACTATATGAAAAGAAAAAGAAAGACATGCTTTTAAGATTAAGTCGTTCCGATACATTTCATTTTCGACATTTCTGCTAGTAATCGCTGTATATAAGATCTTTTAATCGCGAATCATCCTCAAAAGCGAAGTGGAAGTATTCTCAGTCTGGTTCGATTAGCTTAATAGAGGTTGCTCTTTTTTACTTAAGTAGAGAAGATGCCACGAAGCCAAAACTTTCACACATTTAGATTTGAGTGTGATCCTTGATGTTTTCTTTTTCATGTAGTTTAGTTTTTCGGTTCGCATGTATCTCAGCTTGTGCAATATAAACGGCTCATCTGCTAGAAAACAATTGATCAGAAACCCTACTCGAGATTCATAGATGATTGTATACTCATTATCTTTACATTATGCCTCGTTATAGGAGAGTGAAGCTGTATTTACTTGCACCAGGACATGAGGTCGAGGCGAGTGATATTGGCATGCAGAATGGTTGGGAGCAACAGCTATCAATGATGCAAACGGATGTAGGAGACGAGCACTTATTGCCACTGAGACACGTATCGAACATGGAACAAACAACGGCCGGACCACAGATATTTGTGTTGCTTGATGTTTGGAAACTGTAGCAAGTTGTACTACAATTACAGTTGAATGCCGTCTGATTACGCGTGCAGAGTGGCATCGAGCAGCTTGATGAGTATTTTGTTGTTCCTCCTGTAAACAAACCAAAAAATTCATATATATCCAAAAAGATGATTTCGCAATCCGTAAATACTTCTTCGATTTTCTAAGTATTCTGTTATAAATCTAACGAGTTTGTGACTTTTCTTAAAGCGTTTGAAGGTTTTGGAATTTCGAAAATCCTTTGAGGGTTTCCAAACGGGTCTTTTTTTTAGAGAGCACTGTAATAGTTTTCTAAAAGAAACACTATGTCGCGAAATCAGAAACAATAATCATTTCTGAATAGTTTTGATGATGAATCAACGTAGTGCTCATACTCGGTAGAAAAGCAATCATCAAGTCTGCAACACTATGATCAAAAATAAAGTTGAATATTGAATTCTAAGATGTGCAAACATAGAATCAACTAAAGATCTATACGTACCTTGACCTAGTGGAAGCCACAACAGGCCAAACAAGACCACTATCAAAGACCAGTACATCGTCGTGCGCGTAATAAAGAATCAACTAAAAGAAATAACGTTGAGCTCTCTCCACTTCGGAATGAGCAAAACAACACGAAAAGATGCCTGGTTTATAAAGCTGTCGAGACCCCGGTGGCGAAAGAAAAAAGAATAACACTTCATCTCTTGACGACAATAAAGAATAGAGAGAAATATACAAAGAAAACTGTTATTAGTTTTTAATACGAATGTTCCATTATTCATTTATTTTTGATTGCGGTGACGTCATAGGACTATTTCTTTTCACGAAAACAAGGGATAGAGAGAAAAATACAAAGAAATTAGTTTATTAGTTTTTAATACGAATGTCGCATTATTCAACTGTATTTGATTGCGACGACAACATACGACTACTTCCTTTCACGACAGCAAGGGATAGAGAAAAAATTACAACGAAAACAGTTTATTAGTTTTTAATACGAATGTTGCATTATTCATGTATGTTTGATTGCGACGATAACATAGGACTACTTCCTTTCGCGAAAGCAAGGGATAGAGAGAAAATTACAATGAAAACAGCTCATTAGAACTGGGGGGGGGGGGCACAGTGGGCAGCTAGGCGACAAATTCGATTCTCGAAATTCGAACTCATATTATAGCTAGCATGGAAGACCCTATGATGCTGCATTTAAATGCATCTTGAATGCTATCTTATATCAAGTGTCTGTTAAACGGCAGATACTACAAAGTATATGATATAGGTAAAAATCATTAATAGGACCATATAAGTAAAATGTGTGTTTTCAAATTAGGATTCTAGTTATATTTATCAGTTGTTCTATAGTCATATAGTGTTATGTATTCACTATACATAACAGACCACTTGAACTTCTTGAAGTCCTTTATCCTATAAGAAGACGGGAAACTACTGTTCAAAATGATGAAAAATAGCTCCTGTTTTATGTTGCAGTTGAGTTCTCGGATTTTCCCGGAAATTAAATTCAAGTTTTGAGTTGTTGTTTGGTAGAGCATGCGAGTATCTATCTTTAGTGGATGCAAGTTTTTGGCATAACCTTGTGGCCTCCCTCAGGTTTATCTGAGCGATCAGCTTTGGAATACCGACATGAAACTTTGCGTGGATAAAGATATCAACGAGACGTAGGTGAAGTTAGCCTCATATTCGAGTAAATCCTGCCAAGATTGGTCCAGGAAGCTGCTCCAACTGTTCCAAAGAGTTCCAGAGTAGAACTCGATAAGCTCTATCGATTGGTTACCTTGGATTCTCCATAGCTCATACCATTCGTGAGAAAATCTCAAAATACCCATTTTTCACCATATGAATCTCCCCATATAATCAATAAATCCTGCCAAGATTCGTCCAGGAACGTATCTCAACTGTTCCAGAGAGTTCCAGAGTAGAAATCGACGAGCTCTATCGATGGGTAACCTTGGATTCTCCATAGCACATACCATTCGTGAGAAAATCTCAAAATACCCATATTTGTCTATACAAACCTGAACCCATTGTTAGTAAATCCCGCCAAGATTCGTCTAGGAAGGTATCCCAACTGTTCCAGAGAGTTCCA
>JAJEKB010021389.1:1368542-1448807 GCA_022393335.1 Macrotrachela quadricornifera | reverse complement strand
GATAATTTATTTATTCATTCACAATCAATTAATATATTTTCATGGAAACCAAGAAGATTATTAAAACAAAATTTTATTTAAAAAAAACGATAAGATTTTTTTTAAAACTGTTTATTTTAATTATTTTAATAAAAAACATTTTTCTTTTATTATTTATTTATTATTATATAAATAAACAAATAAATAAGAGAAAAGAAAGAAAAAAAAATAAATCTAATATATTATCTTACTCATTAATAAATACATTATTTATATTATAGTAAGAATAATAATAATAATGATTCTTCGTACAAATCAACATAAAAAAATGATTTGGAAAAATGGAGGTGGAATAACTCATGAAATTGATCGTCAACCAGATGATACAAATGAAGAATTTCATTGGCGTTTAAGTATGGCTTCAGTTAAATATCCCGGTGGTCCTTTTTCAATTTATCCTAATATTGATCGAACTTTATCTATTATAGATGGACAAAAATTAACATTACAATTAAATAATAATGATAATCAATTAGTAGAAATTGAAAAAAATTCTTTACCATATTCATTTTCTGGTGAAATTCCAATAAAATGTCAAATATATGAAGATACACTTACTGATTTTAATGTTATGACAAAACGAGATTTATTTCAACATATTGTTAAACGTTTTATTTTAAATAAAGATGATAAACCATTAAATATATCAAATTCTAATGATAATATTTTATTTATTGTTGTTGCACAAGGAAATATACAAATAAATGATATTTCAATGACAAAAGGTGATGCTATGAAATTTATTCATAATAATCAATCAATAAAAATTTCAACTCTAAATGATAATACCATTATTTATATTGTTACAATTATTAAAATATTATCTTAACAAAAATTCATTTTCATCTATTTATTATCAAATTTTAAATTCATAAAAAAAAACGATCAAAACAATTATTTTGTTTTTATAAACATATCTCAAATAAAGATATTATTATTAAAAAATAAATAAAAATTTACAAGGCATACTAAAGATATTGATCAAGGATGAATCCATGGAAATTTTTAAGGGTTATATACGAATAATTCTTATAGATCTTGATAAAATTTTAATAATCATTCCTAAACAGTCTTTCAAAAGCTATGTGAATCAATATTAAGAAAAATTACGTATATATCTATAGTCAAAAAAAATTTGCACAGAATCGTTTTGTTATCGTTATAAATGAATTATGAAATTGATAAATATATATTCGTTAGATATACTACAAAGAGACCATAAAAAAAGTATGATTTGTTTTCTTTTCAAGAGATATGTATTGAGTTGAGAAGAAATTTTTTGTGTCTTTTTCAAAAAATTCCTAGAATGGTCGAGTAAGTTCGGGAAGTTTTCATACTAAGGGTATGAATAGAGGCCGTGACCGTGACCATTTTGCAGACCTCTACACGATATTGATAAGGTGAATTTTATAGAGTATAAATGAAAATCTTGGATTATTTTATTTAAATTAAGGGTGAAATATTGAAGGTACAGGTGAAATGTTTTGAATTTTAACATTTTGACGGGTGTCATTTTCACTCTGACGGGTATAAAAACGATGCTTGAGGGTGAGGATTAGTACAATAAGCAGAAATACAAGTAATCTTCACTATTATTGTGGGTGTGAGGGTGAGTATAGTTACCATGAGAATCTTGAGGTTATTTCGAAAAATTCTGAGAATGTTATGCTGCTTCTGGTTGATGTCGTCTTCGATGATATGCTCGTTGGCATCTGGGTGGGTGTGAGGGGTTGAGGGTAAGATCAGCTACCATAATCTAGATTTCACTCCATGTCATTCAGATCATCAGATGGTAAATAAATCTTTTAGAATAACAAATCACAAGACCAATTTTCAAATAATAGGATTAAAAATTCTGTATTGGAAATATATTTCATCGAGAAGCGTATCACGACCGGTTCCGTCCTTGCTCAAGGGACTTCTCAGATGGCTTAAAATAATTTTAGTTATTTCTAGTGAAACATTCAAACTAAATTATCATCTACACTGTTGTATGAAAAGCAATTAGCACGAAGTGTAGAATAAAAAGGATATTTGTGAGTAAAGCTACTATGACACGTGTTTCATCCGAGCTAATGAACTTATCAAATGGCAAATTTATTCTTAATGATATAAAAATCACAAGAAAATCTTTCAGTTTTATACATAAAACAAGATATATATAATGAATTTTCTCGTTTACAATTTAGAGTAGCAAAGCACGATCAGTTTGGTGTTTGTTGATCAATTTCTGACATTCCCAGGTCTATATTGACGGTCCGTAAACGATGGTAAACCGATACCAAACGGCATCTTTACGGTGTCCAGATATTTTTCGCTTACGAGTATCGGTTAATTACATATATACGGATACATTACAGGCCGTTTTACGGGCCGTTTAGCATACGCCATTCACTACACCGTAATGAAACACCGTTTAAGTGGCGTTTTTAGCCGTTTTTAATGTGTCTTATAATAAGATGTTAAAATAAATCTTACAAGGTTCTTAGTATAAGATTTGAATAAAATTTGATGACCAGAATCTTGCAAAGTCATACCTAACCATGCGCAACTAAAGTTTTTCTTCGTCAACATAGCTCAACAAAGATAAACAGGCATATAGGACATGAACTTAGTCTGCTATCTTACTTTTCGTATATATAATTTTACATCATTGTCGATTGCAGTAAACAATTTATATGTATAATTTTTATTATCTTTAGATTCAGGTATTTCAAAATTATCGTGAACAAACGAAATATCAAGTTTATGTGTTAAATTCTTTTTTTTTATTTAGGTATTGCAACGATATCGTCGAAAGCGTATGAATTATATATATAAACAATGTATACTCTTTTTATTTAGATACTTCAATAAAATCGTTGAATAGGGAAGTATGTATTTTATTTGTAAAATTCTTCTTTCTTTTTTATTTAGATATTTCATCAATATGATCAAATAGACAAGTGTAAATTTTATAGACAAAATTCTTATTTTTATTTATTTAGATATTTGAATTACATGGTCAAATACGTAAATATTAATTTATATATAAAATTCTCCTCTTTCTTTTTTAGATATTTAGGCTATATTATCGAAAAAATAAGCATAAATTTAACGTATTAAATTTCTATTTTTATTTAGATAATGCAATAAAACCATCGAATAGGCAAGTATGAATTTTATACAGAGATTACATTTTTTTATTTCGATAGTTTCATTTTTATCGTCGACAGACAAATATGAAATTTATATATTAAAATTGTTTTATTTCAAGATTCTAATCATGTCGTCGATATGGACAAATAAGAATCTTATTTATACAATTCTTTTTTTATATAGATATTAAAATAATATTATTGAAAATGTATGAATTATATATATAAACTTTATATACTTGTTTTTCATTTAGATATTTCAATCAAATTTTGGAATGAACACTTAGGATTTTTATATATTGAGTTCTCATTTTTTATTTAGATGTATCAATAATACCATAGTGTGGTAAGTCTGAATATTTTAATTAGATTTTTATTTTTTTTTTATTTAGATATTATGATATTCTCAAATAGATAAATAGAACTTTATATACGATGTTTGTTTTCTTTTTAGATATTTTAGTTTCACCGTCGAACAGGCAACTATAAGTTTAACATATAAGATCTTTTCTTTTATTTTTATTTAGCTATTTTAATAATATCGTGGTATATGTTAGTATAAATTTCATATATTAAATTTTTATTGTTTTTATTTAGATATGATTTTGCTAACATCGTCGTAACGGTAAGTATGAATCAGGTTCACAGGTGTGATGGTGTTTGATAAAAAATAATGGAAAATCAAAGAAAATAATGAAGAACGGTTGATTAGGATAGGGAAATATCACAGATTAGAACAGAGCACTGAGATCGATGAAAAACTATATTTGAAGTTCCAATAAAATCTTGCATGGATAACAGAAGATCTGGCACAAGTTCATAGCATGAACATACTAGAATCCTACCTTAAAATTCAAATTTTATCTGTAAACGGAGAGAAAACGACCAAATACGGTGCGTTTACTATACGGATACAATACGGTGCGTATTTCTGTGCCAGGAAATACGGGTTCAAACGAACCGAAAATGGCCCGAATCGATCCGGTATACTACCGTAAAGATCCCGTTTTGATCACTTTTACGGTTCGTTTTCGGTTCGCAAACGATACCGTTTTGATAGACCTGGGTTGATTTCAGATTGTTTTTACTCTTTCTATTGTTGACGGTTCAATTGTTTTAACGCGATGTGTTGTTAGAAGAAAAAAAATTGTAGGGAAAAAGTTATTAATAGTTGTAGAACAGGAAAGAAAAAAGTGAATGTCCTCCGTTTTGTTCGATACATATAAGTAGTGAAGAATTTTTTCTCTTTCTATAATTGACCTCGAAATATGTTGAAAAGGATATGTTGTCGTAGGAAAAAGAAGCAATATGAGGAAAAAGAGATGAAAAGTAACAGAACAGAAAAGAAAAAGGTCAATTATCTTCGTATTATTTGATACACCATTTACAACACCGTAACGAAACATCGTTTACATGGCATTTTTAGCCACTTTTAATATGTATCTTATTATGAGATGCTAAAGTAAATCTAACAAGATTCTCAATACAAGATTCTTATAAAATTTGATGATTAGAATCTTGCAAGATCGTATCTGATCATACACAACTAAAGCCTTTTTCATCAAACGAATATTTTGGATCACATTACTTTTCTGCATTTAAACTGTCTAAACTATTCAAAACATTTTAATTCTAATTATCCAACTTTACGAATAGGAGATAAAGTTCGTATATACCTTCTACACTAATACTCATACACACTAAATTAATTCACTAGCCACAGCAACATAGTTACCTGTGACTACAATAGTAATATGAATAGGAAATTTTTTGCTTTTATCGAAATGAATTACATGGTAAATAATAATTATCATTATCATAAAAAATTTTTCTCCGTTAATATAATTCAGTACAGATAAATAGGCATATAAACGTAAACTTAGTGTATTATCTTACTTTTTTTTATAGATAATTGCACATCATTGTCGATTGCAGAAAGCAATTTATATACATATTTTTTATTATCTTTATATTCAGATACTTCAAACATATAATCAACAAGATAAATATCAATCTTGAAAATTAAATTCCTAGTTTTTACTTAGATATTACAACGATATCGTTGAAATGTGTGAATCATATATATATCTAAACTATATATACTTTTCTTTATTTAGATAATTCAATAAAATTATTAAACAAGTATGAATATTATACATTTAATGCTTTAATTTTTATTCTTTTTTATTTAGATATTTTAGCAATATCATCAAATAGGCAAGTATAAATCTTAAAGATCAAATTTTTATTTTTTTTAATTTAGATATTTAAATTATTGCGTCGAATAGATAAGTATGAGTTTTGTATATAAAATTTTTCCTTTTCTTTTCAAGATATTTTGACAATATCGCTGAAAAACTTAACATTAATTTTATATATTAAATTTTTATCTTTTAGATAATTCAATAAAACCGTCCAATAGGCAAGTATGTAATTTATATATAAAGCTTATATTTTTTTATTTAAATAGTTTTAATTTTATCACCGAAAAAGTAACTGAATTTTATATTATTAAATTCTTATGTTTTTAGTCCTATTAATAATCCCATCGAATAAACAAGTATAAATTTTATATATAATTTTTTTTTATTTAGATGCTACAATGATATTGTCGAGAAAATATGAATTTTATATCTAAAGTTTAGATTTTTTCGTTTAGACATTTCAATCAAAATTTTGACTAGGCAAGTATTATTCTAATATATAGATTTTTTATTTTTTCATTTAGGTATTTCAATAATACTGTAGTGTAGATAAGTGTGAATACTATAAATTAAACTTTTATTTTTTTATTTAAATATTTGAATAATATCATCGAATAGGCAACTAGAACATTGTATAAAAAGTTTAGATTTTCTTTTTAGATATTTCAATTTTATTGTCGAATGAGCAAGTATGAATTAAATATATAAAATTTTTATTTTTATTTAGATATGTTTACTCTAACATTGTCAAAATGGTAAATATAAATCAGATGCATAACTGTGATAATGTTTGGTGAGATGTGATGGAAAGCAAGAGAAAGTGATGAAGAACGGCTAGTTAGGGAAACAAAAGGGTTAAAAATTAGAACAGAGCAATGAAAAACTCTATTGGAACCCTATGGAAGTTTGTATCAGTAATAGAAGATCTTGCACAATCTTAGAATACAATCATACAAGAATAATACCTTAAGATTCGAATTTTAGCTGTAAACTGCAAAAAAACGACCAAGTCCGGTGTGATATTTCTGCGCCAGAGAATACGAACCAAGATTGGCCCGAGTTTATCCAATATACCACTGTAAAGACCCCGTTTTGATAGACCTAGGAACATTTTAATAATAACTTTGATCAATATTTTAATCAATAATCCTATCTTAATTATTTTAAGGTTTCATTTACAGGATTAACTGTACTCCATTAAAATTTATTAGTCTTGTAGGATCGATAAAGAACTACTAGGGTCTAACAAAGTCTATCAAGTGTACCAGGACTTACGAGGATCTACCAGGGTGTCCACCTTTTTACCCTCAGGAAGTGGACTAGTGTGTCAATGTTTCCGCCCTCGCCCTCTAGGAAAAGATCGTTGTATCAATATTTCCGTGTTCACTCTCAAAAAAAGTTACTCAGGGCATCATATTTTATGGTAAACCCTAGTAGACCCTGATATTTTAGCAATTACTATGTAATTCATTTACGTCATTCACGGTTGATTTGAATTCTTTTTTATAGATCACAAGATTTTTAGATAAACATATGGATGATGTTAAACGAAAATCATTTAATAATTATTTATCAACGGAAAAAGCAAAAAAAATTACGAAGTAAGTTTATTCACAGAGCACATTCTAAAAAAAGGAGGCTTTCCAAAATCGACCAAAGTGAGTTTCCAATTTTGTTAATATCGGAAACGGTTTAAGGATTTTCAAATGATCGGAAATTTATTTTGATCTGTTTCCAAATATACTTCTTTTTAGAATGTAGACATAAGTAAATCTTTCCTATTTTCATAAAACTAGGTGAACCTGATCAATTAATAACTTGTATTGAAAATTTGTCGAATGAATGTTTTTATGAAATATTCGATTATCTTGATGCTTGTAATATACATGAAGCATTTTCAAATTTAAATTATCGTTTTCAACAACTTCTCGATTCTTCAGGACTTTTATTAAAAATCAAATATGATCATTTAACGTCTAAAGAAACATTTAGAAATAATTATGAACAAATTTTGGTTTATAACAGACATTAAATCTATTCAATTGATTTAGTGACAATGGAAGATCGATTTCTGACTTATTCATTATTGATCATTAATTCATCATATGATCGTCTCGAATCAATCGTTCTAGTTGGAATTGAATCAGAAAAGCTTCATCTACTGCTTACTCATTATACTCGTTTACCTCGTTTATTCTCATTAAATATTAACACAGAATATAATTACACATTAGGTGAATTAAACAATACTTATCAGTCAGTTTTTGCTTTAAAAAAATTGAAATCTCTCATATTAGAAACAGATATATTCGACAGACATCAATCAATATTTTCATTATCAATTGTTACTAATCAACAATTCAGTAGTATGAAAACTCTTTATATAAATCATTCCGTTAGTATTAAAAAATTATTTACTATAATGTCTTATACACCTCAACTTTGCCGTTTGAAACTATCATATGCAAGCGATGATGATGAACAATATATAGAAAATGTATTACCAATTTCATTATTAAATTTAATACATTTTTCAATAGATGAGTATGTAACAAGTTATGATAAATTTCGATGGTTTATTAAAAATGTACTTATTTGCAAACTAAAAGTTTTATATCTTGCAATTGATGATGAAGAAAACATAACCTGGCTTGATGCTAATCATTGGGAACAATTGATTCGACAATATTTACCTCAATTGAAAAAATTTCACTTGGAATATGTTGAACGTATTGCAGATGAACAAAAAATTCTAAATAATTCTGGACAACTTAATCAATTCTTTTCCACTTTTTGGATTGAACGACAATTAATACTGGAAATTGAAATCGAAAATAATGACCATTTCAAATATATAATTCGTCCATATAGGTATATCAATTAAAATTTTTCTAATAAAATAAATTGAATTCTCTCTTTAGAAAACAATGGTATGAATATATACAAGATAATATTATCAATTCTTCTGTGCAACTTATTCTAAAAGGTTTTCATTATTGCGCAGATGTTCCTTTATTAAAGTCATATATTGATCGTATATTAATTATTGGACAAATTTATCATTTGGAAATATCTGGAGTTTATATTAATGAATTTATTCAAATTATAAATTTATTACCTAAACTTGATACATTAAAAATTTCATCTTTATGGTTCAAAGAATCAAAATGTTTATCTATTGATGAAATAGAACTGATTAATTTAATATCAAATAAAAATAAAATTACAAAAGTCAATTTGGAAAAGATCAAGAATATCAAAGAAGTTTGTTTGCTTCTTGAACTTTGTCCTCCTATGACACATCTCAAAGTAGATTTTATAAATAATATAGATATAGAATTATTTGTACGAATTATTTTATTAAAAATTAAAACAAAATGTAATCATCAACTTCGATTATTGTGTTTTTACATTCAAGCTGCAGATGATCAAGTGATTCAAACGTTAAAAACAATGATTTGTTTTGAAAAACTTCTTTTGGATTATACGATTAAACGTATACAGGATAATATCTATTTAGAATGGAAATGATTATTATCAAATCTTCTACTACATTTTAACTTTAAAAAAATACGCAAAATGACACTTTTAAATCACGATAGAGACCAATATGTTGTAGAAATTTCGGTAATTTTTTTATTTTTTCTATGGACTTCGCATCAATTAGCTTAATCGACGACATTGTCTTGAGGGTGTATTAAAAACGAGTATTTTCATTTATATTCTTGTCGTGTTGTGTTTATCTGTATATACGTGAACATAATATGTAATTTTCTGAAAATGTTTATTTCAAAAAAAGAATAAATTCATTTGAAAATGATGATATCTTAGTTAAATCGATGTTAATGCTACGAGAAATTCATTGGTATATTTCATTAGGTATGTCTCGTTTTGCTTCATCTATCTGTGTGCATCTGTGTATAAACGAACAATTCTCGAGTTTTTTCTAATAGATACTCAATGCGTGTGTGTGTGTCAAGATGAAAAACGTTGCTGTGAATAGAAGGAGGGGAACCATTTTGATCATAAATCGGTTCACTGCCGTTTTTACGACAGATCACTTAGGAAACTATATAGATCGATAGATTTCAGCATGGCAAACATTTTGGTACTATTTTTTATATACTTTGATACTACTTTTAATACTCATTTTGAGTATTCTTCATATAGCATTTTTAGCTATTTTTACACAAAGTGTCTTTTAGACCAGAGATTCATTTATACATATATGAACGACTTATACTAGCTTTACCTTTCAATCCAATATTTTGACAATATCTTGAGAAAATCAAAATATCTATTCGTGATTTTTTAAGAATATATTTCCATAACAAGATGTGAAAAGGTTTTTTTTTGATTACAGCTGCATTTTCACCATAAATTGATTACATTGAAAGTTCATGAACTTATTACTACTTATAGGCTTATGTGAAAAATCAACAAAGTTTTCTTATAGGATATTAGTATATCACCCTCAAGATCCTAAATGAATTAGAATTTTATTGGTAGATTACATTATCATTCATACATTTTATTGTGAACTTCTAGTAACAGTTCTTATGCTATAATTTAGATGTCAAAAAAAAATTTTAATTTTATTTCGAATCCAATTTAACGCCTTTTCTTATTCGTAATGTTTTGTAAATTTACTTTTATAATGAAAAATATTTTATTATGATAATGACAATTGTCTATCATAACTGATATGGTATTAATTGCATAAAACATTATCAACATTATCGTAATTATCTAGAAATATTTCGAGAATTATAAGTAATCAAAGTCATATCATAAAGAATTAACAAATTACAGAAGATAAACTCAACAGAGTTCATCATGTTTCTCAAATAGTAACATTATTAAATATTCTTACTGTTACACTAATATCCTTTATACCAATATTACTAACCTACTGAATTATAACTAAATATCTTTGAATGAAAAAAATTCAGATATTATTTGTTCAAATATTACACATAAAAAAATTGAAAAATCGAATTGATATTAAAGAAATTTCGTAATAACATGAATGAACATCAACAATCGAAAAGAATTCGCCTGTTTCTTTGAACGAATCTAATTTTCATTTAAATAATTTGTTAATAACTACAAAGTAAAAACCAATATAGATAAAAAAAAGGTGAGATTGAAAAACAATCTCGCTTTTACAACTTTGACAATTTTCACGTTCAGAGTTTTCTCCATTTCACAAACAAAAAGTGCAACTAAAAATTAAGCTATTGTTATGTCAATTCTTCCCACCTTGACACATGCAAAAAAAAAGTACTTTTACCTTCCTCAGTCGAGAATTAAGTGAGTCGAAACGACGAATATCACTTGTCATATACACACATTATTATTTTCACACAACGTGGTTCGTCTTTCTATTCTTGTTAAAACTACTTGGAATATTTTAAACGTGGCATATATCGATTTTTCTCTTATAAATAAAAACGTTAAAATTTTTCTATAATTGATAAACGAAACTATCCCATATTAAGAAAGTAAAATGAACATATCCAAGTTTTTTAAGTGGTACCCATCGTAACCAATGGGTTAGGATACATTCAGTATTCAAAGGCTCCTGTGATCTACTAGTAGCAAAGAACTTTTTCGAGTACTCTTAATTCAGTACATTGAATGAAGTACATTATTTATGAGGAATTAAAATGTCACTTTCACTATGTTTGGATAGTTCTAAATTCATTTAAATAATTTTTGTTTATTCAAAAAAACCTAAATGAGTATTGAAATATTTTCAAGATGAACAGCGGCATCTCTTTAGAAAAAAAAAATCAAGAATATTTTTCGTTTAAAAAAAAATGTGTGATCAATACAGAAAGAAAACTATACTTTCATCTCTGTACACTATGAGTAAAGGTAAATAAATACATTTTTTTTCTTTTAAAATATTGATCAACGTGTAAAAAAAAAACTTTTTTTTTGTTATTCTTTTTGTATTCATCATGACAGAAGATACTGTAAACAAAGAAAATGAAAATGATGAATTAATATGTCCAATAACTCTTGAATTATTTCATGATCCAGTTCGAGCAAATGATGGACATGTTTATGAAAGAGCAGCTATAATAAGATGGATTTTAGAACATGGAACAAGTCCATTTACACGACAACCATTACAATTAAATGATCTTCGTCCAGATGATCGTTTAAGAAATTTAGCTTTAAAAAAACGAAAAACAAGTGTATCTTATAATGCACGAAATGAATCCGTTATATTTCCATATTTACCAACAATTAATGAACGAAATAATCCAATAGTAGCTAATCAAAATCGATTTAATACTAATATAAGAAATTGTTCAAATAAAACTATTCTATTTATTATTTTTATTTCATTTATTATTCCAATTTCTTTTATACTTGGAATTATTTTAGGATTAAGAAATTCTAATTCTTCAGGTAATTATTTCAAAATTTTTATCATTTTCTTTCTTAAACAATAATTATCATAAATTAATTTATTTATTATTTAGAATTCGTTATAACAACAACAAAGTCTGGTGCATTAGGAAATAATTCTTTTAATCGAACAGGAACTTCTTTTTCAGGTATATATTATTATACAACAATTGATATGTCTATATCAACTAATGGTTTTTATGGTTTTGAAATTCATGGTAACAATTATAGGAGTATGGATGGAGATTTATATACCAATTCTTTTGATGATACTGATATATCAAAGAATTTACTCAATTATGTTTATAAAGATAAAAATTATGAAAAAACATATTTTGGAAATGAATTTCAATCTTTGAAATATGTTTTAATGATAACAACTTATTATCCTTATCTCAATGGTTCATTTTCTATAAATATTACTGGACCAGATAGGATTAACTTTCTTTAAATAATATTTTATTTTATTTTAATTATAAAAAAAGAGAAGTTTTATTTTTGAATTATTATTATTATAGAACAATATTTATTTATTATAATGTTTTTTCAATAAATTTATTTTTTAATTTTATATTATTGTTAAACGTCTATTCAATAATTAGACATATATAAGTATCATTTGATAATTTATTGAACATTTTTTTCTATGGTTCAATAAAGTTTTAATAAAAATAACAATATTTTGTTTAACTACCAATAAAATAAACAATAATTATATATATAGTTATGCATCGAATCCAAACTCTAGTTCAACGTTTGGTACTGAACAGTTAGTGTTTGGATGTTAGTTCGAGTTCAGAAGATTATCTAACAAACTCAGACACCATCGAGTATTTAAAGAATTCTTCATGTATTTATTGAGATATATAGTCAATTACGAAAACAATCAAATGATTTGTCACTATCAACGAATCTATTCTATTAGTGTCGTTAAAGTCAAACGAAAATGAATTCAGAATGGAAGTCGTTAGTGTGATCTGTGGTTTATCATAGTTTAAAAGAGAATTTATAGAAAATAAAAATATATGAATATTTCATTAACTAACAATTGATCGATACAATGAACATCAGCCAGATATTTTTAAAAACAAATTGTTTTCATTTAATCTGTGCAAAATTTGACTTTTATCGTACAAAAATTATACACATTTTCTTCCGACTTTTAAAAACAGTCGAATAGTATTCAATAATTTAAAAATGCATCATCATCACCGAAAGTCATATCGTCAAAATTTGATGATCTATCATTTCTCGAATTTTGCTTCGACAAAGTATCTATTATTGATGCCATTTCTACGATCTGTATCTAGATGAAAGAAGCCACCATTCATCTCATCGCACGATAAGCCTATTCTCTATTCATATACAACTGTAGGGAAAAGTCTTTCCCTCTGTTCTTATTTTCTTTTTGTCGAACTATTGCTTCTGATTTGATATCAAATAAAATCTTGTGAAAAATGCAGGTTAACAGTACTACGTAGTAAATAATAGTACGATTCCATAGATTTTTTATAAGCTAACTTTTGCTATTGTGTAACATGGATAAGAGGTATAATGAAAAATGTTATATAGTGCTTTTATATTGTTATTAAATTAATAAGAAATAACATAATTGAATTCAATAAAGGAAGTTAGTTCGATTGCGATTCATTTTGAGATTCGTGAATATCATCTAACCAATTTCTAAGTTATAAGAAAAGTACATATAAATTTTCCTATAAAATGATCATATTACATTCAGAAAAATTAGAATGAGAAAATCGTTTTAAACTTATTTTTTGAAAATGTTCAATTATCCTTCATGTATGTATTGTTCTTATCTATTGAAATTATTAATAAAAATGAGATGAGTGTCATTGCTTAGCAACAATAGTTTAAGTTCGATAAATATGGTTGAATTAATCACGAGGGTAAAAAAAACAAACAAATATTTCTTTTAATCTAAATATACATATAAAAAAAAAAAGAAATGTCGTTTAAAAGTGGATTTGATCGTTTTCCAAATGAATTATATTTATGTATATTTGATTATTTAAATTCCATTGATCTTCTTTATTCATTTTTAAATATAAATAAACGATTAAATTCCCTATTAAAAACATATTATCGTTTTACATGGAAACATATTGATTTAACTAAAATAAATCCACGAGTATTTCAATTTTATTGTTTACAAAAACAATTAAATAATGAAATATATTCAATAACATTAAATGATGAACAATTTAAATTAATATCATTTTCATTAAATAATAAATTATATCAATTAAATTTATTTATTGAAAATGATGATTATCATATTTATTCTAATCAACAATTTATATTTAAATATTTAGAAATATTAAATATTGAAAAACATTCAATAACATGGCAAAAACCATTTATTATTTGTCAATATTTAAAACAAGTTAAAATTCATTTAAAAAATCATTCAGATCTTATTGAATTAATAAATTGTTTACCTATTGTTGAAAAACTTCATGCAATTATTGATTATGATGTAACAAGGTATATTTATCTCTAATTAATAAATTAATTTGATATATATATATATTGTTTATAGTTGTCGTGATAGTTTTTCATCTGAATTATGTTGTTATTCAACAAGATTAATTGATTTTTCATATATAATTAATCCTGAACATGGTCTTATTTATTTTGTAACAGATTATTCAATAATTGAATTATTAATTCGACAATTAACTAATTTAATTAAACTTCGTCTTTATATAATTGGATGTATGAATACAATAATTGATAGTTCTCGTTTAGAAAATAATCTTTTAAAATATTTACCAAATTTAGAAGAATTTCATTTATTTATACAATCATATGGTGGAAATCCATTGAAATCAATGGATGAATTTCGTTCATTTAAATGGAATTTTGCTTCATATACAAATGATTTAACAGATATGCATTTTTTATTTACTTTACCATATCAATTTCAACGTCTTGATGAATGTCTTAATGAATATTTTCTTAATAGTATTAAAACAACATTTCAAAGTAAAGCAGTTTTTTTTCTTATTTTATCTTTGATTAAGTTTTAAAAGATTGATTTTTTAGAATATTTGTTGAGGGTGAGTGCGGGGATGGTGGGCAAGAGCGAGGGTGCGCTGAAATATTAATACAGCTATATAGTCTCAATAAATCCTTAGTAAATAAATAAATCCCACAGAAGAAATAAATTCCAAAAAAATAAGTCTTGGCATGTCCTCGAAAATTGATAATTAAAAAAAATTTTCTTTATTATAGAATCAAAAAATAAAGTTGAAAATGAAAAATTACTTGGAATGCATAATGTAAAACATGTTGATTTATCATGTTCAATAACACAAAATTTCTTAACTATACTTCGAGAATCGTTTATATCATTAGAATCAATTCGTTTTTCATCATCAACAGCTGAATATAAATCTCCTCCATCATTAGTTCGTCAATCTCGTTATTTAATTAATTCAGTTCGAACTGTTACATTTGATTCTAGTTGTAAAAATCAATCAGCATTTATTCGTCTTTTACCAAATTTAAATAAATTAATAATACATCAATCATTATTAAATACATTATTAGAAGAAACAGGTTCAGCTTATGTTTATCATGTAACAGATTTATATGTATATACATTTAAACGACATTATCTTGAAGATATAATTAATGGATTTCCAAATATTCGAAATTTAATATTAAAAACAGTTTTAACAAATGATGAAGGACCAATTCGTTCATATATGAATTATCATTGTCATCATAAACATCGTCCTGTATCTGTTTGTGATGTTTTAGATGAATTATTAAAAAGTAAATTAAATAAATTAAAACAAATTGAAATAGGTTGTTATTTTGAACGAGATGAACAACATATTGAAGGAATTATTTCAAGAATTATTAGAAAATATCGTGGAGAAAATTATCAATTTAATATTAAATATGAAGATTTTAAATCAACTCGGTGCGGATCAATACAAATTTTATTTTTTTAATATTATTTTTAAAAAAAATACGTTTTTTTTTTGTTTGGTAATTATTTAGATAGTTTTCTTGTATTTATTAGATAAGATTTTTTTCAAAAAATAAAATTGATTAAATCAATCCAGCAAAAATATTGTACTTCATTGTTTGTCACATACTTTTTTTTCATAAAATTTCCATTTAATATATTCTTATTTCCCATTGAATTTTCAGAAAATTCAACTTACATAAAAAGTAGCTGAAATATAAGACATGAAATCGTTTCTTCGAAAATATAATCACGTTTTTCACGACATGAATTATATTGAAGACAATACATATTAGTCATACTATACGTAAAATAAAGATAAATAAAAGCAGTATATATCATTAGAACAGATATTATTTTATTGTACATCGATGAACAAACGTTTTTCTCTCTTTGCTTCATTTTTTTAATGTAAGGGTTTTGTTTTTAATTTAATATCAAATGAAAGATTGTAAATAAATGAACTTTATTAGTATTTAATAATAAGAATTATGAAAACTTTTGTAAGAATATTTTTCCTGAAGAAAAGTGATTTCAAATAGAATTTATCAGTTTTAAGTAAGATGAAGATTATCATGATCTTTTAATCTCAAATTCAGATAATTTTCATAATTTCAGGTCAACATAGGCGGTCTGTAAACGGGAATAAACCGATAAAAAGCGATGATTTTACGGAGATGCGACATTTTTCATATACGAATACCAGGAAATAATACAGATACGGATTTATTACAGGATATTTTGCCCAACATCGTTTTCGATCTGTGATCAAATACAGTTTACGCACTGTTTTTAACCGTTTATTTAGATTTTCGGTGGTGAGTTTATGAAACATATCGAATAATTGTTTACGCGATATTTTCTATTTCTATAAAAAGTGAATGAATAGCATTTTAAGATTAATTTTTATTTAGATTTATCTCAACATCGACGTTCGTAGTAAGTATTTCCTGAAATGGATATTATCTTTTATTTTTAGATTATTTACAATGTTATTCTGTTTATATTAAATGAGATGCTGCTGATTGATCTGATTGAACGGATGAATTTTTTTATTACTGAAAGTTTTTATAAAAACTTATTATTTAATTGTAATAAAATTCATTTTTGATGATCTTTCATTTCATATTAAATTAAAAACAAAATTTCGATAGAAAGAAAATCAACATATGACGGAAAAAACTATTGTTTGTAGGTAAATTTTCAAAGAATAAATTCAATGTATAGATTCATCAGTTAAATAATAAAGTTTATTGAAAATTCAAAAAATATTTTCTCATTATTTCATAAATAAACAAACACATTCTAGTTTTGAAAATATATCATAGATATGATAAATATGTTTCACATTTAAAACAATGAGATAGAGTCTGAATTACTTTTTAAGAGAAGAAAACGAATGACAATTTTAATGAATCAAGAAATCCTTAAAAAATGTTGCTTTTTCTATAGAAATGTCTTCTTATATAATAATAAAGAGGATTATTTTAAGGAATGAACTACAGGATAGTCTAACACTAAACATGGACTTTTAAATACAAAAAAAAACATTTTTGACATTTTATTTCCCTGGAGAAAAACATCATTGAAGATATTCCGTTGAATCTATGTTTTGAGAAAAAATTAAATTCATTTTTTGTTTTTCAAGCTGATTTATTTTTTGAATACGAAGATTTCAAAAACTTATCATGTATTTATCTCAATTTGGATTTTTTTTGACTTATTTAAGATAGGAAAGGAGACCTTAAAAATCCTAGAAGAATCATTCATAGAATATTATTAATTAAAGATATTTATTTATTTTTCTTAATAAAATTTAATTTTAAAATAATTCAATTGATGTAGAGCGTCATCTTTATCTTCACATTAAAATGATCGATTTCTTTCTTTCTTATCTTATCTTATCTAGGTCAAAGTGTGTATCTTATTTTATTTTGATAATGATAAATATTATTATTTAAAACAATTTCATTAAAAGGAAAATTTGCTCATTCTTTTATTTGAATGTATACAAATAAAAAAAAGATATAAAGATTTTTTAATTTAAATTAAAATAAAAACTGCTTAATCCAATGATGTATTTAACCCAGCTCACTTTGAATATAATGAAACAGATGCATATTTTATTATGCATTCAAATATAACTGAGGATTATTTAAAGCAGTTCAAACATTTATTATTTACATAAAATATTTTATTCTAATTAAAATTGTTTATTTTGAAAAATTTGATTAATGATGAAGATACAAATCATCTATTTATTATTTAATTAGATTTTAAATATATTTATTAAATAAATTACTGTTTTATATTCTAAAATTGATGAAGTTGATTCATATATTAATTAATGTTAATAATCTGAATATTCAAATAAAATAACAAAAATTAATCATCTGTACAAATATAGATCAATTCATAATATTTCGAATAAAAAATTTCTTTATTATCAATATTTAAGGATAAAATAATAGATAAGCTCGGAAAAAGAGATATTTGAGCTCGGTGATTAATTTATGAAAATTAATTAATGATTTTGTCAGTAGGAAAGTTTATTTTATACATGTCCTACTCTCACCGTCAAAATTGTGTCGCAAACATCGAAAATTAGTATTACCCACGCAGACAGATAAACGCTAAAACGATGTTTTGAGGCATTGCATGTGAAAATAGAAGAAAACAATGCTGTATAACGCATCATTCGACGAAAGAAAGAAATCAACACGTTTTCACGCGTTAAACGTTTTATTAACGGGTTTTAACGTATTAGAATGAGACCTTAGATAGCTAAATGCATTTTAATGTACCAAATGGAAAAATTAGATACTTGAACGCATTTTAACTGTAAAATAAACTTGTTTCAACGGATTCAGGCGCAAAAAATAGAAGAATATAGGTAGTGGTGCGTTGAAACTCTAGTATGTAGTTTAGTCCTGAAAACTTATTGGCCTTTGTCCTTACTTTCTTACTTTCACTTCACTCAACTAACTTGAATTATATAAGTGACTAAACTATCTACTCAAATATGTTGTATTCATTAGTCTTTTTTTCAATATTGTCTTCCTCTTCTTCTCCTTATTTATTGATAAAATGAACACTATTTAATACTACTACCTTGTTAACCATTTGAAGGAACAATAAATCTCTCAGTGTTAAAAAAAAGTTGATTTTTGAAAAAAATTCGCTTGAACTTTTGCTTTTTAAACTATTTTATTTTGTTTGCCTATCACGCGAAGTACACAAAATCCTGTCGAATATAAGACACAAGACAAAATTGTTACCGCTCATTAACGATTAGTAACTACTATTATGCTCATCTATTATCATTTATCTATAATAAAATACAGTTATGTTACCAATATATTTTTTAATTATAAAAATTACGTAATCGTGAATATCTATCCTTCCGCTAATTGGTTGACCTTTGATACAGACAAAGAATAATTATAAAAAGAATATTCTGTTTATTGCATCATATCAAAGTAAACAAAAAAAAGAATTTTGAAATGAAGAGGCATGGAGTGAGGAAATCAGATTCGGATACAGGTTTATATTTCTCATCAACTATTCAGAATTTTTAAGATATATCGCTATGTTTTCAATAAAAAGTATAAGAACCAATAATATAGTCGATGTACTGAAAATAGAATTAAACCAACGATACGACTTATATAACTTTCTTGTTCCACTTGTAGTATATGATATGATTTATTTGTCCAACAGTAGATAAAACAAAATTGATTTCAATTATTCGAACTTAGAGAAAATAGAAATTTCCGATTGAAATGATTGTCGAAAATAGAGATATTTCCATCTTATACTTCATCGTATCCAGAGAAAACATATCATAATTGAATGTTGCTAGTAGTCATCATTTATACATACATACGTATATGTGTTCCTATTGATCGTTATGATCTTTGTTCTTTTTCTCTTTATCTTGTCCTCTTATATGTGTTGCGATGCAGAAACATAATCGTTCATTCGTTCAATTAATTGTTTACGCAATACACTATATCACAAGACATGAGAAAAATATAAAATATTTTTATCGCACCACTATATACGTATAAGCTTTTCAAAATAGTCAGAAGCAACATGTATTGACTACCATCTATTACTGAGAGATGTGCGGCTACATTTCGTAGTAACTCTTTTGTAAGAACATATTCGAAAACATGACAATATAGTTCGAGTGAGAAAAAAGGAAAATTTGCTATATTATTTTGGTCGTATCGAATTTAAATCTGGTTGATTGTTTATTAGAAAAAAATTCTTAAATGACTCAGAGTTGATTGATTTCGCCCTTTTTATCTCCCCGATACACGTTTAGTTGAAGAGACCCAAAAATCAACGAAAGAAATTCATAACTAGGGTTTAGTTACGAAATTCTGATAGAGAATACCAAAGAGATTAAAATTCAATATTTTACGAGAAACAACAAATTTGCATTTCACTGACAACGTTTGTGTACAGTTGAATTCTCTTCCAAAATATATTCAAATTGATAATGTATTTAAAATAAAGTAATATTTCGTCTTCGAAGTATATTTCCTCGAACTGGCAAAAAAACTGATTATAGAAATGAAAAACAGTGAGAGACACAAGCTGAACTGATTGTATGCTGTTAGACTAATTTAATAGGAATACGGAAAACTAGAAAATAAAACTCAAGAATAGACATGTTAGATTCTTTGCAAATCATTACTAAATGAAACTAAAAAGTTATAGACTGTTCTAATTTTTTTCACATTATACGCTGTTTCTATAATCACTTTTTCTGTTAGTTTAAGAAAGTGTTCCTCGAAAACAAATTATATTTTTATTGTATATAGCTTATCAGCTTAAATATATTCTGGAAGAATACTCAACTGTGTCAATTTTACCAACAGCCTCGGTGTTAAGACGTAAATTCACTGGCAACAGCCAATAGCTATATTTACATGTTTTTCACAATTTCTTGCTATTGAGGATAGATGATATGCAGTTTTTATAAATTGTGCGATGTTAAGTATGTCTCTACGTATATGATTTAGTTATCAAACTTGAGAAAACAAAACAAGTCCCAATTGTTTTCGCTCGCTTCATATGACATTTGGTATACTCTATATATACAGCAGAGAGCGGTTGAAGTTATGAGCATCTCTGTTCATAGCATTTTGTGGATATTGTAGAGTTGTGATACATTAACAAAATTCTCAGAAATCTTCGAAAGTCAATTGAGAATCTCTTGAAACTACCCATGGACGATGGTTCCAAATGCTTAAAAGTTTTCAAGCTTATACTGTATTTAGTGGTAGGAGATTTGTAGCCTACAATAACATCTAAAGTATCCTTGGTGCTATTCGTATTTGAGTGAGATATGCAATCTTTAATGAATTCTCCTTGTAAGACGATCTGTTTTTCGATGATATCATACCTTGATATTCTCTTCTGAAATTTTTTTCAGATAAAAGTCTCAATCAGACTCACTTCTCCATGAAATTTGAGAAATTTTCGACTTAATCTTTCCAAGAATAATTAGATCGAAAATTTCTCAAATTTCGTGGAAAAATGAGCTTGATTCAAACTTTTATCTGGAAAAAAATTTAGACGAGAATATCATGATATGATATCATCGAAAAACAGATCGTCTTACAAGGAAAATTCACTAAAGACTGCATATCTCACTCAAATACAAATGTCATCACGGATTCCATAGACGTTGTTGTAGACTACAAATCTCCTATTACTAGATATAGTATAAGCTTGAAAACTTTTAAGCATCTGGAATCATTCTTCGTGAGTAGTTTCCAGAGATTTTCAGCTGACTTTTAGAGATATCTAAGAATTTTGTCAATCTGGTGAAGCTCTTCGAGGATTCCTCAAAAGATAACTGATTAGAGCTGGATGAATTCAGCTCGTGACCAGATAAAATGGCTGGAAAATGAAATCGTTAAAATGTTTGCTTAGAAATTCGTTACATATAGTCAAAAGTGTCCGAATGTTGGCGTTATTACGCGTTAACATAGCATATACGTTTAAACGTTTCGTGTTTTACTCATTTTAACTGTTGGAGATATAAAAAATTTGTGACTGTCAAAACGCTAAAATTCGGACATTTTTGATGGTGTAAAATGCGTTCATAGATAGAATAAATAACGGTTGTTAAAATGCGTCAATTTGACTTTTTTGACTGCATGTGTATACCACAAATATTTTTATGATTCATATATATCTTATAGCATTATATCGCCTCTTGATCTTGTGGCTTTGCTCCCTTTTGATTACTTAGAGACTTTTTAACTTTTCTCTTATAGTCTAATACCCTTGTTACCATACTCTCTCCTCAACCCATCGGCGCCCTCACTAGACACTATTTAACAACCTATTTATACTCCTACAGAATAGCTCTGGAGGACCGATGGCAGGGTTGCCAACTGTACCCCATTTGGGGGTACAGTACCCCATTTTATCATTTTGTACCCCAGAAAATTTTGTACCCCTGGGGTACATATTTTGTACCCCATTTAGGCTTTTAAGGCTGCTATGCGATAAACTAATCTTCTAACGAAAAACAAGCTGTACTTTCCACTAGAGTTTTGCCATTTGTATAAAGACATCTATAATAAAATTTATTGGTAAAGAACTGACCAATAGATATTAGCATCCATTTTGTTTAATTTCGTCTTGAATTATTCAATTTTATAAAATACTATTTTCACTATGAACAATGAAATAAATCTTAATAAATTTTCTCCTTTTCTCATTTCTCATTGTTTCATTATTTTTTCTATTATATTTGACAAATACATATTGTCTCAAAAATGGATCTAGTTTTGGATTTTTTCTTCAATAGATTTGATGATAATTTTCGTATGAACTTGAACAAAGATTGTGAAATTGAAATTTCTGAAGATTTGGAAGCAACAACAACAGATGAAGAATCTCCTAGCTTCCGAACTAAACCAATTACCAATACCAAAGAAAACAAAATCAATTCAAAGTCAAAAAGACGTTGTATCTTCAACCAACAATGGTTGAAAGATCCTAAATATGCAGCATTTCTTAGAAAATGTCAAACTAATAAATATTTAGCTCATTGTTCTATATGTAAATCAAATTTTTCTATTGCTAATGGTGGTACTTATCTGATTAATCGTCATGTTGAACAAGCTAATCATAAACGTTTAGCTGAAACTCAAGCAAAAGAAAATTGTAAAATATAACATTGATATAAAGTACATTTTATTGAATAATTTGTTTTATTATTAAGCACGATCAATACATGATTTTCTTCCATCATCTTCAACATTAACTAAATTAACTGCAGCTGAACTTAGTCTTGTTTATCATGGTGTCCATCATGGACATAGCTACATTAGTCAATCTTGTGCGGTTGATCTTCTAAAAAAGATTTTTGATGAATCTGAAATTGGAAAAAATGTCACTTGTGGTAAAACAAAAGCACGTGAATTATCAGTCAATGTTCTTGGTGAGTTTATTCTATTTCTAGTACTTCTAGCAAAATATATCTAATAAAAAAATAGGAGAAACAATTCAATATTTGTATTTAGAAGACATTCATGCTCAATATTAGTTTCTCTTTTTATAAAATATCTTATAATTTTAGCTCCATTTTTTACTTCTAAAATTCTTCAACAAGTTCATCAATCATCTTTCTATTCGTTGTCTTTTGATGGTTCTAACAAGGGAAACACAAAGATGTTTCCATTTATCATTAATTACTTTACAATTCAATCCGGTATTGTGAGATCTGTATTAGAAGTTGTTGAACAACCATATGAAGCAGCTGAAAATATTATTGATACATTACATTATGTACTAAAAAAACATAATCTTGATATTAAAAAATTAACATCTATTGGTGCTGATAATACAAATGCAAATTATGGTCAACATCATTCGGTTTTTAGTATTTTACAACTTGAAGTTTTAAATTTATTCAAAGGTAATAGCATAATTTAAAAAACAAAATTCTTCTAGAAATATATCTTTCTTTGTTAGGAAATTGTTTTTGTCATGTTTTATCCAATTCGGTTAAAACTTCTCATCAATATTTACCAGTTGATGTTGAGTCATATTTGTCTCAATTATATAGTCATTTTAGTTCATCATCTAAACGTGTTGCTGAATTAAAAGAATATTTTGAATTTGTTGAAGAAGATTATTTAGTAAGTATGCTCAACTCTTTATATTTTTATATAAATACAAAACTGCCATCTATTTAGCGTTTACTCAAGCATATAAAACTTCGTTGGCTTAGTTTATATAATTCAATTGATCGATTATTAAAAGTTTATGAACCTTTATCTTCATATTTTTGTGACATTAATGATAAAAATGAAGATACAACAACATGTCCGCCAATTATCAAGTCCTTTTTTTCATCAAATATGTCCAAATGCACCTTATACTTCTTGCATCAGATTTTATTTGATATTCAAACCAAAAATTTGGAATTACAACGATATAGTACATCAATTGCTGATTTACATAGAATTATTACGAGTTTACTCAAGAAACTAAATGATCGACTTGAACAAAAATATTTTGGTTATAACACACGTTTATTGTTAAATTTAATGTCAAAAGATGAACAAGAAAAAGCAACTTCTTCCTTTACTAAATATTTATCCAATATCATCAAATATATAAATAAATATTATGTGGAACATTCATTATTAGCTGAAACATTATCTATTTTCGGTATATTTTTCATAACTAAACATGAAGAAATAAAAAAGTTTCTTTAATTTTAGGAATCATTGAAATTGATCAAATTACATTTGATCAAATTGAACGATGTGTAGCTATTCTTAAACTTGAACTCGATCATGATAAATTATTTGAAGAAATGATTAATTTACAATCAACATTTAAAGAAATTATTTCTTATCGTGAATCACTCTTTGTTCAAATACAAAAATATGTTGGTGGTCGTAATTTCGATGAAATTGAAGAAACATATGAAGAAGAAACATTTGCTCATAAGACATCAACACCAGATCATCAACATAATCATACTAAAATTCGACCAAATCAGCTTTGGGCTTATTTAATATCAAAAACGGCAAACTGTCAAGAAATAACAAAATTAGTTTCATTTATTTATTCTATTCCTTGTTCTAATGCTTTTACAGAAGGTGTATTTAATCATATGAAGCATGCTTGGACACCTAGTCGAAATTTAATGTCAGTTGAAAGTGTTGCTGCTGAATTACAGATTAGATTGAATTGTCGGATGAAATGTAATGAATTCTTTTCATTCGTACAAAATGAACCTGAATTAATAAAATCTGCTCGACGTACAGAAAAATATAACATTACGAAAAAACCTTGCTCTACCTGATTCAATATTGAACATGTATCAATGTACATTCTTGTATTTTTTTTATTAATTACGTTGTTTTTAATTTTGAACTTACGAATTAACTAGTACAATGCTTTTTAAGAGAAAACGAACAATAAAACTAATCTAGTTATAAAAATAGTGAAATATTGCGTTGTTTTCTACAAAAGAAGTTTTATTTTGTCGATTTTCTCAATTAAATCCTATACTTCAGGAAGAAAATAATGTACCTCAGGGATGTACCCCATTCTAAAATTAAATGTACCCCAAATGCACCCCATTTGGACTTTCATAAACCCCATTTGAAAAATAAGAAATGGCAACCCTGACCGATGGACAATCCTTACAGAGTATCCTTTGAGGACGTATAGGTATCCTGATAGTACAACCTTTGTCGATATAATAGCCTTTAAAATTCTTCCTTCTGGTAGTCTGATTTGACTTTTAATCTCTGAATCAGTAATAGACAGCCGCTCGAGATTATGTATATCAATATCATATAAATAAAATTATTTTTTATGATTAGTTTTAAATCTAAACTATAAGGTTATAACTTTGCATTTATATTCATGTGATGTGAATTCAGTTTCACGTATTTTTCTTTCTAATTCATCAAATATTTCAATAAAGTAAAATAATTTATTTGTTATTTAATTTCACTTGTAGGAGTAGCAATTATTATTGTTGCAACTGTTTATGCTCTAACAAAACTAAATAAGTTTGATATTGCAAATGATGAAAGTGAATTTGAATGATCACCAAATACAAATATTGTTTATCTTTAAGATTGAAGTGAAAATCTAATAGAAGAAAATAATGATGCCAACTATGATGTTTGAATTATATGTATAGTTAAGTTTGATAGAAATACAAAAACTAAACAATTATGGAATACTTTATAAAAATGAGGTTGAAGTTACTCGAAATAAAGCAGATTAATCAAATGTTGTTGTTGTAGTATTTAATTGAATTGAGGAGATTGATGTTGATAGAAACGTTCTTGAAGGATTTCCTAACACGAAATTCAAATAGAGATGATTAATTGATGTTCTAGCTGTTTTAGCAGATATCAAACTAAAACGTGATGTTGTTAAATTATTAATAACAAATGTTGTTGTTAATGCTAAACATAAAATTATTGACCGTTGAAGAAACGTTTATCATAATCAAGTAAATTAGAAAATGTATAAACGATATATTGATCTACATTCTTTTATTATTTCGTGACTTTTCTCTACATCTTTTTCTATTCATTTAACTTTTTTAATCAAATGAATCTAAGCCTAATGGGTTATGTCTTTACAATCATCATTATGCATTTATTGCTTCATAATAGCATCTATTGATCATAGCCGTAAGCTGTCGTTTTGTGTTGAAATCGAATATATCAAATTATAGATAATAATCAAATAGGTAACGAAAGAAGCAATAAACATCAATACAAGTATGGCTATGATTGGCGAGGTATAAACAAAATGTCCTTCACATAAGTATTCATTTAAAATA
This sequence comes from Macrotrachela quadricornifera, assembly GCA_022393335.1. Classification (NCBI taxonomy): domain Eukaryota; kingdom Metazoa; phylum Rotifera; class Eurotatoria; order Philodinida; family Philodinidae; genus Macrotrachela; species Macrotrachela quadricornifera. The sequence goes on along the minus strand of JAJEKB010021389.1, from coordinate 1,422,146 downwards.
AAAAATTCCTTGAAAAAAAAATGCTCAAAGAAGAAACTATAGGCAGCAATATGTGCCCTAAAATTTTTATTTTAATCATCGTTAGTCTTCAGATAACTTGGTACTCGTATCTTGTCTAATTTTGTGTTTTATCAAACATTCTAGAATGCAATCAGCTAGAGATCTACGGTTTTCACCAATAGAAAGAAGAAATAAGGAGGCATCTTTTTCTCCAATATTGTATCAGACAAAATCATTTTCGAAGCAGTTATTTCTGTAAGACATTGCAGAAAAGTGTATGAAAACGACCCGGCATTCTGAAGAAATCTTCCTTTTGACATTTGATCTAGATAGAGATACTTTGGGATATAATTAAAATGATGATCTTGCTGCATCCTAACGTTAAGCAAATAAAATCATCTATTTACTCCCAAGAAAACTATGAATTTCTTTTAGTTTTTTAGCAAATTTTCTTACTTTTTGTCAAAATTTCATCGGAATGAACGACCATTTTTCGATGTTATGCAGAAATGATCAATTCTAAAATGATTTTGTCTGATAAAGTATTGGAGAAAAATACGCCCCTTTGTCTCTTCTTTCGATTAATGAAAATCGCAGGTCTCTGACTGATTGTATTCTTGAGTTTTCGTGCTTGAAAATCTATACAGAGTTCTAGTAATTGTTTAATTTGTAAATAAATGAAAATGATATGCATGGGCACAATTGACTCTGCCTTTATCCATAGTGCAAAGCACATTATTTTAATTCTGGTTAATTTTGATAAAAAGATCGATTGCTGAAAAGTAAAAGTCATATGTGTAAAGGTTGAAATTCTTTGAAACACTTGGTAATACACAGCCCAATGTTGCGTTCGAGACACTAATAGTACGCATCGCTTTATTGCTTTGCACGCCGTTCAGTGTTGCCACCAAATAACATCCTCTTCGAGGAGTCTGACTGCTATCATTTAGAGGAATTGGAGAAGGAAAATGCCTTGCCGTCAGTCGTAACGGATGATCGATCAATGCTCTTCCAACATGTGTCCTATTTGGGCCGTGCTTTGTCGTTGATCCCCGAATAACTTGAAGTTCGAACTGGGACAGCTAATTGTACCATTTTACACTTTTCTGAAGAGATTCCGAAAATGTCATTCGCATATACGATTCATTCACAGTACCTCTGTTTTGACTGTATTCCTTTACGCATAATGGTTCCAGTCTCTCTTCGCCAATAAGTAAATTTTATTTGCCTATCGATACTACACAATACGAACCAGTTCAGTGGCATTTCTAGTATAAGCTATGAAATTTAAAATAAATCCAATTTAACAGTCACATAAGAAATAACTTGATCCCAAATCGATACAAACGTTTTGCTACGGATAAAAGCTGTTCGAAAATATTTTCTTCAAGTTGCGTAAAACAGGATTTACTTTATAGAATCGATCATCTTCTAGTTGTTCTGTATTATTATTGAAGTGTATATGTCGTAATATGGCGAAGTATCGATGACGTGGAAGTAATTCGTTGAAAATAGGCTTCATGATTAATATATCAGTTGACCAGTAATGTAGTAATTTATTCTTTTTCGTGAAAGATACGAACATTGTTGTAGCTAAAAACGTATACATCTCATCGATTACTACGACAAACCATGAAGGTATCTTTGATCCTTTCGATGATGTTTTCCCAGTTTGATTATAGCATAAATTTTTCTGATCAACAGTCCTATTCATCAAGTTTTAATCAAAAAACAAATTTAAAAAATCCATAGGAGCATTGCCTTTCAATTTCTATAGAATTATCAATATTTAACCGGTGCTCGTGCAAATAAATGTCTGTTTATTTGGGCGAAAGTATCCTGTTCTCCAAGATTCATCGTAAATTGGAGAAGATGTCGATTGCGAAGATATTTCATCAAAAATATCGGAAGAATCAATGCTGTAGTAAGTTGAATCTGTCTCGACTTCAGATTCTGATCGGGAGTTTTTTAGAATTTCATAAAGTTCATCCGAAAATCGACTTCGCCATGTTATCATCTTCTTCGCAAACCATTATATCAACTCTAATTTTACTGTTGAGTATGTTTATTGTATTATTATAACCTTGAGACATTGGATGAGTTAAAGAAAAAATTGAATTGCTCAGCAAGAGGATCGGTGTATATAACTGGCTTAGAAAAAAAGAACATTCTGAAATATACCAGCGTGAAATCAATAGGGAGAGGGAAGAAATCAATAGAAGGAATAAGAAAATTCACTGGAATAATCCGAATACACAAGAAAAAAAGAAGAAGCTATGATGGTTCTTTTTTCTGAGATATGACTTTAGATCATGCCATGATAAAAATGATGACACCATAAGCTTCAATTCCCTAGCAGTTGTTTTTAATCAAATGAATCTAAAAATTTTGTATTATAGATGATAATTTCAGGCAATAATAAAGCTCATAACGCATATATGCGTCGTCAGTAGAGACCTGCAATAGGCTCCGATGGAGTCGGAATCGCATCAGAGTCAATGTAGATTATGAAATGACTCTAAAAATCAATTTTTTCTCCTGTTTATTTGGATTTTTTCTAATTGTAACGTCAACTAAATAGAAAATATCGATTCAACATCGTAATAATGTGAGTTAGAAAAATACAATCATTTTTTTCTTTAATTCAATTTAGAATTTAATTTCGTGAAGAGTTTTGCAGTCCCTACAAGCATATTCAACAGACAAAAAAATTACAAAATACACTTAGATCAGATTTTCTCTCTTACATTGAACATATCTGCTTATTCACTCACAATACGCTCCGAATCAGATTCGATACGTGACAGCACACCAACTGTAAATTGCATTATACCTCCGTAGGCCAAAGTTTCTACTAATTTGCTAGAAGAAAAAATTTTCGAATTTTTCGGAGTCGGAGTTGGAGCCGGAGTCGTAGTAAAAAAAAGTGTGACTCCACCGATCTCGTTGTCGATAACGAAAGGATTACGCCTTTTTCTTTTCTTTTATTCATACTCACCATCATACCTCTCTTGTTATTTCTTTCGTTTTCTCGTTACGAAAAACAAAATCTATCTCTCTCGACAACCTGCGTATATATAATGGCAAACAAGCCTATAGGACCGTATTATTCAAACACTGCACATAGCAATTTATTACCGTCTTATCAAGTGTTACCACAGGATTAATCGAAATGACCAGATTCACTCAAATCCTTTGTTTGGCTCTCGTCTTGGTTTTGGCAATAACAATATGCATAACAGAAGCAAGACGAGATAGCGATGATGGCTATAATCAACTTCTCGATCTACTAATAAACAAACGTATGCTTTATTCATCTACAACAAGATTTCACTTAACAACGGAGTATATCAGCGGATAGAACAATCACTTCAATATTTAAATAACACTCTGAAAACATTCATTACTCATATGGTCTTTATCGCTACCAGAACGAGAAGCATTTGACTTCTGTATTAGCACAATATTTAAATAAATCATTAGTACTTACTCATTTATCGTCTGTTCGTTAATCATATAATGCATTTCGAGCTTTACTTCCGAATTGATTTAAATACTTGAACAGATTATCAAAATATGAATTATTTATGTCTCTTGTATTCCTTGATAATGTAATCGATTTCAAATCTTTTCTATACATTAAGCAGAATATTAAAATGAAACGTTTGTTTGAATTATTTCGTTGCTACATATTTGTCGATCATATAATCCACTTGAACTTTTTCCCTTGAATTGAGTATAATATTTGGATAGAATATTAATACGAATCATTCATTTGTCCTGTGTTATGCTATCATATACTCTGCTTCAACGCTTTCCTTAGCATTGAGTCAAATATTCAATAGAATGATTCCTATGGGTTATTGATTTCTCATGTATTCCATCATCACATAATCGATTTCAAATTTTTTGCACGCATTGAGCAAAATATATGAATAGAATGTTCATATGAATTATTCATTTGTCGTATATTAGTCGATTATATAATTCATTTCCAATGTTTCCTTCACATTAGGTTAAATATTTCAATAGAATGTTGGTATAAATTAGTCGTTTGTCGTGTGTTATTTCAACATAGAACCTACTTCCAGTCTTAGTTTCAAACTCAGTGAAATATTTGAATAGAATGTTAGTATGAATTATTCATTTCTCGTCTATTTCTCCATTATCTAATTAACTTTAAACATTTCTTTTGGATTCAGTGAAATATTCGAGATGCTGTTCTTATGAACTATTGATTTGTTGTATATTTCTCAATCAAATAGTGCATTTCAAATCTTTCTTTTGTATTAAGTTAAATATTACTATGAAACATTTGTCTGCCTTATTGCATTATCATAGATCTGTTCATCATATACATCAATTCAGATCTTTTCTTCAAATTGAGTGAAATATTTGAATAGAATATTCATATGAACTATTGATTTGTCCTGTGTTCCTACCTCGTCTGATCCATATAAAACCTTTGTTTGAAATTTATTGAAAATTTGAATAGAATCGTGTTATAAATTATTGACATGTCGTGTGTTTCACCATCATATAATCCATTTCAAATCTAACTATCAAACAGAATGAAACATTGGAATAGAATGTTGGTATAAATTATCACTTCGTCTTATGTTCTCGATAACAGAATCTGTTTTCAATCTTTTCTTCAAGTTCTGTGTAAAATTTGAATACACTGTTGCTCGAAATTATTGATTTATTGTGTGTTCCTTGATCATACCATCTACTTCAAATATTTCCATCGAATTAACTGAAATAGTTGAATGGAATGTTCCTCTCAATTATCCATTTGTCGTGTGAATGCTACAACCGTATAATCTACTTTAAATCTTTGATTTAAATCGAGTGAAATATTTCAATTACATGTTCGTATGAATTCCTCATTTATTATGTGTATTCCGTGATCATGTAAATTCAGTTTCACTCTTTGGTTCAAATTGATTGAAATATATAAATATAATATTCCTGTGAAATAGTCGCTTATCGTATGTTTTTCATCATCTGATCCATTTCGAATCTCTTCTTCGAATTGAGTAAAATCTTTTAATAGAAGATTTGTATGAATTATTCAGTTGTCAAACCATTCGCGGTTAAACAATTAACTCAAAAAATATATTTCTAACTGAACAATATATTTCGAGGCATTGATTGTTTCATTTATTCAATAGTCACATCCCTTTAGATCATATAATCCGCATCAAATATCTCTTTCGAGTTGAGGAAAACATTTGAATAAAATATTAATGTGTATTATTGATTTCTTGTGTGTTTGCTTGATTCTACACTATATTTCATATCTTTTGATCGAAATAATTAAAATATTGGAATACAGTTTTGCTATGAGTTATTCACTTGTTGTGTGTTCTTGTATGATATAATCGACTTCAAATCTTTCTTTCGAATTAAGTGAAATATTTGATAATAATCCTATTAGAAGTTGTTCATTTGTTGTGTGTCTCTCGATCATATAATCTATTCTAAATACTTCCTTCAAATTAACTGAAATATTTGAATAAAATCTTGTTTTGAATTATTAATTTCTCGTGTATTTCTCAATTATATAATCTACTTCAAATCTTTCTTTCGATTCAAATGAAATATTTAAATAGAATGTTAATATGAGTTATTCATTCGACATATTCTAGTCGATCAGATAGTTTACTTTAAATCTTTACTTTCAATTCAATCAAATATTTAAGTAGAATGTTGGTATCAGTTATTTATTTGTTATATTCTACTCGATCATATACTCTATATTAAATTTTTTCTTCAAATTCAGTTAAATATTTGAATAGAATGTTCGTATGAATTATTGATTTGTCATATGTTCGTCAATCATATACTTCACTTCAAATTTTTTTATCAAATTGAGTCAAATATCTGAATAGAATGATACTTTGAATTATTCTTTTATCATGTGTTCCTTGAATATATATCTACTTCGGATCTTTTTTTCAAATTTAGCGAAATATAAAAATAGAATGATGTTAGGAATTATTTATTTGTTGTGTGCATTCTTGGATCATGTAATCTCCTTGAAATCTTTTCATTAAATTGAATCAAATATTTGAATTAAATGTTGCTATGAATTATTCATTATACATGTGTTATTCGATCATATAAACTACTAGAAATCTATCCTTCGAACTATATGAAATATTTCAATACAATGTTGGTTATATGAACTATCCATTTATTGTGTGTTTCTCCATCATTTAATCTACTTTATATCTTTCCTTCGAATCAAGGAAAATAGTTATATGAAATCTTTGTTTAAATTATTCAATTGTCGTCTGTTTTTCTATTATATTATACACTTGAAATATTTTCTCTTCGAATTAAGTAAAGCATTTGAATACAATATTACTATGAATTATTCATTTATCATATGTTCGTCGATTATATAATCTACTTGAATTTCTTCTTTGAATTAAATGAAATATTTCAATATAATATTGGTGTGAATTAGTCATTTGTCATGTGTTGTTCGATCATATAATCGATTTTTAAAATTTTTTTTTCCAATCGAATACCGTATTTGAATCGAATATTGGTATGAATAAGTCATTTTCCATGTGTTCCTCCATCATGTACTCTACTTGAAATCTATTCTTGGATTTAAGCAAAATATTTCAATAGAATATTTCTACAAATTATTCATTTGTCAGTTATTTTTCAATTGTATAGTCTACTCGAAATCTTTCTTTTGAATTAAGTTAAATATATGAATAGAATATTGGTATGAATTAGTCATTTGTTATGTGTTTTTCCATCATGTACTCTAGTTTAAATCTATTCTTCGATTTAAACGAAATATTTCAACAGAATATTCCTACAAGTTATTTATTTGTCAGTTGTTTCTCCAATGTATTAATCTACTGGATATCTTTCTTTTGAATTAAATAAAATATATGAATAGAATGTTGATGGTATGACTTATCTATTTGTCATGTTTTCGTCGATCATATATAATATACTTTAATGCTTTCGTTCGAATTAAGTGAAATATTAGAATGTAGTTTTACTATGAATAATTCATTGGTCATATATATTGTTTTGTCCTCCAATCTGCTTCAAATCACTCCTTTAGAATCATTGAAATATTTAAATAAAAAGTTCTTATGAACTATTCATTTGTCAGATGTTTCTCTGATCTATAATTTACTTTAAATCATTCCTTTAAATTGAATGAAATATTTGAATAAAATGTTGGTATGAATTATTCATTTTGTCATGTGTTATTTGATTAGATAATCCATTTAAACGCTTTTCTTCGTGTTGTGTAATATATTTGAATAAAATTTTGCTATGAATTATTCATTTGTTATATTCCTTCATCACATAATACACTTCAAAATTTTCCTTTGAATGAAAGAAAATATTTATATAAAAACTTTGTTTAAATTAGTCACTGATCAAGTGTTATTGATCGTAGAATGTATTTGAAATCTTTCCTTAGAATTAATCAAAACATTTGTATGAATCTTTTGTGTGATTTATTCATTTGTAGTGTGGTATTTTATTAGATAATTCATTGGAAATCGTTTCTTTGGGCAAACTAAAATGTTTGAATAGAATGTTCCTATGAATTATTCATTTTTCGTTTGTTATTTGATTATGTAGTTTACGGAGAATCTTTTCTTTGTATTGAGTGAAATATTTGAATAGAATCTTGTTATAAATTATTCATTTTTGGTGTGTCCTTCAATCATATAATCGATTTGAAAGATTTTCGTCAAATTAGATGAAATATTTCAATAGAATGTTACTTCAAATTATTTATTTGTCACATGTTCCTTGATCATGTAATCTACTTCAAATGTTTTCTTCGAAAGAAGTGAAATATTTGAACAGAATCTTGGTATTAAGTAGCCATTTGTCGTGTGTTATTTGTACATAGAATTTACTTTAAATCTTTTCTTTGAATTAAGTAGAATTTTCGAATTGAATGTTTATACAAGTCATTCATTTGTCAAGTGTTCTTATATCGTATAATTTAGTTAAAATCTTGTTTTTAAATTAAGCAAAAGGTTAGTATGGAACTGTTGTTTGCATTATTGATTTGTCACGTGCTTCTAGAATATATGATCCACTTGAAATATTTCATTGGAATGAAGTGAAATATTTGAATAGAATATTGTTAGGAATTATTCTTTGATCATGACAACTTTACCCCTATAAAATACATTTCAAATGTTTTCTTCGAATAGAAAGAAATTTGTGAATAGAATGTTGCTGGTATCAAATATTCATTTAGTTTGCTATATTGTATTGTCGTCACAATTCTATTCATCATTTCATCGAATCGAAAATCATACTTGAATAGATTATTTAATGAGCCAGGTATGGAGATCAGATCCAGTGTTTGAAATATAACATGTCAAGAGGATGTTCTAATATCTTGTTCTATTATTTTTTATGTTTTTCTTTAGGTTCAGCGTTTCTAGGATTTTATGATCTTGAATGAATCAAGTACTTTTTTCTTCATAGGACATACATCACAAATACAAATCTACGCCGAAAATCCATCAATCATCATGAACATATATAAACATTATAAAATAGCTAGCTTTCACCTACCTCATTTTCATATAATTAATTTTCTTCTCTCATATTCTTTACTTCTTAGCATGTTCCTTACATATTTTGACTTATTCATCTTTTTTATTGTTTTATTGTTGCTGCAGTTTTTAGTTCTAATAAAACATGTATTGAAAACGTACGCAACCTGACCGCTTGAGAACAGCAAACAGATATTCAGTATTGATCAAAAAATATGAGTTGTAGATCTAAATACTAGCACACACATAGTTCTCAATGAATGCTGATCGGCAACACCACTCGCATCTCGATTGCATGAAGTTTAAAAAAATTATAATCGATGTTGTCTCTTACTATTGTAAATATCATAACTTAGGGATCGAAAGACATTATGTATTGAAGTTAACTTCATTTGTTAACTCTTCATTTTAGTTATCTATGGTAGAATTTTCAGTGAAATTTAATGAGTCGTTCTGGAACTAGAATCGTTTTACTGCAAGTATCGATATATGGCAAAATTGACCTATTTCATTGTATGTTAAACAGATCGACATCAAACTTTTAGGAACGATTGTTCAAGAAATTCTTATTGTTTCTTGAAATTTTCAAACTTGTATCGTTTACTAGAGAAAAATGGTACTATGCCTCAGGTCTAGCTTCCAAATAAGTCAAATTCCTTTCGTTCACTTACCATCTTGTGCAGTTTTTGACGCTCATTTCGACAGTGGGTGAGTTAAGGAGATTTGAGTTAATGGCGTGGAGTTATACTTGTTTTCGATATTTTTCAAGCCTCTAAGAATAATACGAATAACTCCACCATCTAAACTCGAAAGTTCGACCATTTTTCAATAATGCCCGCGCCAGAATGGAAGAAAGATCGATTTAAGCGCAATATCTCGAGAACGGTAACAGCTAGCGATGGGGTGAGGATGGGGCGAAGCTTCGTTCTCAAAGATTCACGGGGTATGGTGTGGCACGGGGCAGAAGATCTACGCGGCGGGGCGGAGTGAGTTAGCAGTTGAACACCTCTTGTAAACAGAATATGTTCATTTCCTCTACTGAAAGGAGGGTATTGCGTCAAGCGAATAAACTTCGTTCATTCGTATGTATGTTCATTCCCACATTCGTCATTCTTTCCATATATCGCCTGTGCATTGAAGCTAAGCTTGACCAAAGATTTTTGAGGGTGGAGAAGTTTCGATTTATTATTGGGTTTTAATGTTTTGCAGAAAAATTTTCAGGTTAAAAAGATATATTGAGGATAGATTCCTTCTAATGTTTATAAATGCTCTGTCGCAGTGTTTAAAGTGCCTTTGAAGTATATGTAATATACTAAAATGTTCCCATGGAAAGCATCATTTTCTGTAGAAGGTGGTATTGCGTGGTGCTTTCGCTAGAAAATCAAGTTTTGAAATACGAAATCTTGTGTAAATGACTAGATGTTAGTTTCAAAAGCTTATAGTAAGTAAAATGAGTACGACTAAAAAACTTTCTGAGAAATGGGCAATTGATTTGATTCATGAACTAAAGAAATCTTTTTCGTACGTGAAGCGTAATGACTGATCTGATCGGATTCTTTCACTAGAGAGTTGGCGCTAGTTGCACTGTGTTACTCGTTATTTATGAATTTTATGAGCATTCACATTAGAAATAATTCGATCCAGACAGATTAACAGCTACTGAACATCAGAGGGGCACAATCTTCTTCGTGTGCCCCCGCGCGAAGGAGGGGGAATATTTTGAAAAATTGTGTTATTTGGGGAAATTGTCTGACTGGAAAAATCTAGGAAAAAGCTATTAGAAGGGAAAACCATGCTCCTGTCATAATTAACTGTTACAGGATATATTTCATTCTTCTGAGTTTTTTGTATTACTTGTATGCTCTGTTCTTGGCAATTCTGAAGCAACACATTCGTGGCAATCGAATTCTGGATCATGAATCCTTAGACAAAGAAGTGATGTTACATTGGGATGCACATCCGCTTCATCTAGTAGATTCATTCATCAAGTGCTATCTCAACAACTGTTTCTTTAACTTAAAGGATAAACATTGGATTTTCTTTTAAAAAACAGAATAACATTATTTAGTCAAATTAGTTTCATCTAGTTTAGTTGTTTTGAATCGCTTGAGAAAAGAACAAGTAGAAAGAATTCCTATGTTGTACGAACAGTAACAAATAGAACAAAATGTTGCCATATTTAATTTTATTTATATTTTGTGTTAAATAAAGTTGGTCTACGAGTGGCGAAGAAGAATCAAAAGGAGGGAGGAAACTTTTTATTTTTTAGAAGATTCTGCACTTCTGGTGACCAGCCCTCAATCGTCAATTTTTTTTTCGATGTTAAGAATTCTATAATTAACTATTTGATTAGTCTTTACGTCTCAAATTTGCATATAATTAACAAATTTTATATGAGTTAATATGTTGAAATTTATTAAAAATAAAATAAAATGATTTATAATGTTCATTAATTATTTACAAATGTATAATTGATCGTTTCTTATATATTAATCTAATAAATAATGATCATTTGTATAGCATCAATTTCTTTGTATTAATTTTCTAAGAAAATATTGATAAAAAAGACGATTTCTTTCATAAAATGCATTACGAAAGAATTTACTTGAAAGTATTGATGTATAAAAAGGTATAGCAAAATTAAAAAAGTATAGAGATGAACCAAATTTTTGTATCAATAATGATATTATACGTTGATCAGCTGTTATTTCGAAGACACTACTAAGTATGACATTGTAACCAAACGAAACAAAACGTATTAAAGTAAGTAATGTACTCAGAATAACTTGTATTATAATAATCTAAATTTTTATTTAATTATTTAATTATTTAATTAAGAAAAAAAAAACAAATCCTACCTTTAGAATTTGTATTTCTGAACGTTGTATTCGTTGACAATTCGATACAGTGTTTATTGCCATTATAGGTATTACACGTTTTCGTGATTGTATAATATTCGATACAGTAATAAGACAAAAAATTAACATAAGAATATGAGGAATAACTGTAACAATAATAAAGAAATAGCTTATAAAAATAAATATATAGATACTTCCAGGAAGAATTTGACATGTATTATTATAAATATTATATAAAATAGGTATATGTATTGATATTACAAATATAAGTATGAATATAACGAGTGATGATCGATATGCAATTTTAGGATGACTCAATGAACGTATTCGAACGCTGTTTGATGTAGATAAATATCGATCAAGAGTAGCTAAAAGCATATAATAAGAGGCAAGTGTAGGTAATACAATACAAAGATAATACCGAAATTTACAAAATATAATTGATCGATTTAACGAATTATCTATTAATCTATCAGTAGTCAAACGATTTCCAACACAAAATAGAATAGAAAATAATTGAAATATTGTCATACATAATAAATAGAATATACATGATGATTGACGTATTGATCGACTACTATATGTTATTAAATTAAAAATTCCACCAATTATACCAAAAATTAAAGTTATCAAATCGATATATAATGTTAAATTGGAAAAAATATTTTCTACTGATCTTGTTGAATAACTATTGTTAGTTAACATATTTGATAAGATAAAACAAATGAAAAATTAAAATGATGTTTTCATGTGTATATAATGAATAGAAAATCAAAAAAAACAAAACAAGTTAAATGAAGTTAATAAAGCATAATCTCTTGTATATGAAAGAAAAATCATTGAATTGTCATGTAAGAGAATAGAAGTTGACTTCTTGAAAATATAATTATTCTTTTCTTAAATAGATTTAATTTGTTTTCAAAAATGTTTTTCCTTTTATTTCAAATGTCATATATCTATTTTTGTTTTTCTTTGTCATACTTTTAAACATGATACTATACACATATGAAATGTCTTAGCAATATTATTCTTGACTTTCATTTCCGAAAAAAGAAAGAATATCTCCCGAACGGATACATCTAGCGAGCTGCGATCTTCACTAATTGAAAGAGAAGAAATGGGACAATCTTTTTCTTCTATAATGTATAAGATGAAATTCTTTTAAAACAAATCATATTCGAAGAACATTCAAAAGAATCCATGAAAATGACCTGCTGGCTCGATAAAGTTTTCATTTTGATCTTTGATTTAGATAGAAAATTTTGAGATCTATCATTCCAGATGCAATGCACTTCCTTATTTTTTCACACATTTTCATCGAAATCTCAAATCCTTCTATTTAAATCAAAAATTCATTTAATTAGCAAGTCATTTTCATGGGTTCTTTTGAATGTTCTTCGAATATGATTTGTTCTAAAAGGATTTTGTCTTGAATATCATCGGAGAAAAAGATTTTCGCACTTCTCTTTCGATTGGTGAAAATCGCAGGTTGATAGCTATTGCGATTGTTGAGTTATTGAGATTACAGTCACCCCTATCTGATTCTGACGCCAACAACGGAATACTTGTGACGTCTCAAATTAATTTTATACATCGAAACTTTGTGGAGTTTTGTAGACTCTTTACTATTAATTTAAATAGACGCCGGATGAAGGACAGTTCATTCTCGACATTCTAATGAATATGTTTATTTGTAATTAAGAGAACTATCGAAAATGTCAAAATAGTCATGTAAAAAAACTTATAATATACAACTTGATGCATCTTCATCTCTTCTTTTAAATGGTAAAAATCGCAGGTCTCTACCTCATTCCTATCAAAAAATATTCTCTATATAAACACTCGTTTATTCCCCACATGTCATAGAAAAATTCAGTACCTTTTTTCTTTTCAAGACTACATAGTAGAGATAGGCAAATTGATTCCAGCTTCAGTCTCGTCAAAACCGAGACCAAAATTTTGTTTATTGAAAATGATAATTGTTTCGAAGGTATAAGGTCGATGTTGGATATCATATTATTACAATTCATGTGTTATAAATATTCTTGAGAAATGAATCAGCATATCTAATCATATGAAGTAATACTTTTATTTTATTTATTGTAGAAAAAAAAATAAAGATCAAATAAATTTCATAAGACAAAAATCTACTAATTGAGAAAATAAAAGAGCACATTGATCTCAAAAGAACAATCTTCATTATCATCAAAGATAAACAAAGTAGTTTCAAATCAAAACAAAGACAAAAAATTTTTTTTTGATAAAAATCGAAAAACGCCGATTCCATTCATATCTATTATATACAGATAAATTCTCTTTACTCTTTATACAATAAATTATTATATCAAAGAAATATTTTATTTGAAATATTATGAATCGATCCATATGTATGCAGGTAATTAACTTTTGCTATTCTATTTGAATATTCAGATTATTAACATTAATTAATATATGAATCAACTTCATCAACTTTGAGAATATAAAATTAGAATTTATTTAATAAATAGATGAGTAGTATTGATTATGATTTGTATCTCCATCATTAATCAAATATTTCAAAATAAATAATTTTAATTATTTTCATAAAATTTAAAATAATTGAACATTTAAAATATAATTTATTTTTCAAATATTTATTAATTTAATTTAGACTGAAATATTATCATCTACAATTGTTTAATAATTTGTTTATCTCAAATATATTTTTCTAAAGAATTTATCTTTTAATTTAATTAGAATAAAATATTTTATGTAATAAAGAAAAGTTTGAACTGCTTTAAATAATCCTCAGTTATATTTGAATGCATAATAAAATATGCATCTGTTTCATTATATTCAAAGTGAGCTGGGTTAAATACATCATTGGATTAAGCAGTTTTTATTTTAATTTAAATTATAAAATCTTTATATCTTTTTTTTATTTGTATACATTCAAATAAAAGAATGAGAAAATTTTCCTTTTAATAAAATTCTTTTAAATAAAATGATAAGAATTTGATTTAGATAATATGAATCAAAATAAAATAAGATACACACTTTGACCTAGATAAGAAAAGAAAGAAATAAATCGATCATTTTAATGTAAAGAAAAAGATGACGCTCTATATCAAGTGAATTATTTTTAAATCTTACCTTTTGTTTTAAAATTAAATTTTATTTCGAAAAATAAATATATTTAATTAATAATATTTTATGAATGATTCTTCTAATTTTTACAACGTCTTCTTTCTCATCTTAAATAAGTCAAAAAAAAAATCGAAATTGAGATTAAGATAAATACATGATAAGATAGCCCATTATTTGGTCTTTCGTAAACAATAAAAATTTTTTCTCGATATTTTAATTTTCACAAATACTTTTCAAGATTTTTGTTGTAACCTTTTATTCAAAAACTAATCAGTTTTTTGAAAAATAAAAAATCAATTTGGTTTTTTCTCATAACATAGATTCAACGAAATATGTAGAGAGAATTTTCTCTTTTCCTACTTTCCTGCTCTCAAAAGATACCCTCCCTCTTACCTATACTGTATGTATGTATAGGTAGAAGGAGTTTTCTCTCTTCTACTTTCCTTCTTTCCTGCTCTCAAAGGACACCCTCTCACTTACCTATACTGTATGTATGTATAGGTAGAAGGAGTTTTCTCTTTTCCTACTCTCAGAGGGCACTCACTACCTATATAAGATGTACATGTACGTGTATCTTAGTGTATATATATATATACGTTTCCTTGCCGGAATATGTATTTGTTCTAATGAAATTATGCGATATAAGACTTATTTTAGAAGTTGAATCAGGCAGCTTCTCCTTTTTCATAGTTTCTAAAGTATTCCAAAACGCAGATGAAAATTTTCGAGTATGTCGAAAAGCAATGGAACTACCTATTAAGTAGTATTTTTTAAAGTAAATAATTCGTTATCTCAAACAAAAACTCTGTATAGACAATTATTTTACTTTTTGAATCATTCATAAAGCTTGGCTTTAAATCAGAGATTTCCTAACTTACTTTTCTTATACTTCAGATTGATATTGAATTATGAGTGAATCGGTCGATGATTGGAAACGGCAAATTGCCCGACTTGAATCAAAGCCAGCCCTAGTTAATGGTAAGATTAAAGAAATAGAGGAGAGCGGTGCCGGAGTGCTAGATCCCAGACTTGATCAACTTTGCGAAGAACGTGCTCAACTTAAGAGACAACTTAACGAAGCTCGTCTTGGTTGGCATGGTAAATAAAACCGGTAAGTCAGGTTTTGATTGACAGTTTTATAAAAAAACAAATTTGGCATGATTTATCTTTTTTTGCGTATTCAAAAAAGTTGTGAGAGTAGAGAGTCGTTCACTGTGTCTATTGAATTGACTCTAAATATAAAAATTTTTATGAGAATATAGACCAATTGTGCTCAAATTTCGCGCACAGAATGATTTTGTAAATATCTGGATTGAGTTTAAAGATGAAACTGATTAGTCAGTCCATTTATAAATCATAAGAAAAACTTCCAATAAGAACGCTTCCACAAGGATGCGCAGTTTCAGTTTACTGATAATCGATACCATTAGAACATTGACGGTTTCTACATCATTTCCGCAGCGAGCATCCACTTATCAGTGACACTTTTCTCCGAGCTTGGTGATTTTACTCACATTAGTAGTCAATGGAACATTGACACATGAACTAGAGCGGATTATTTATTTTTTGAATATTAACTTTCAATCACCAAAGGAAAATATGTGCTGAGTATAATCAACTCTTGAGAAAAATATCCTTGTTTCACGAATTAATTTTTTAACTAATAAGAACGATCACGGATGTTTTTTCCCAAGAGTTGATTATACTCATCACATATTTTCCTTTGACAATTGAAAGTTAATATTCAAAAAGTAAATAATCCACTCTAATTCATGTGTCAATGTTTCATTGACTATCAATGTGAGTAAAGTCATCGAGTTCGGGAAAAAGTGTCACTAATAAATGAATGCCCACTGCGGAAATGGTATAGGAACCATTAGTGTTCTAGTGAACTCGATGTCAGTGCTATTTCAAATTTCGTTTACAGTGACACTCAGTCAACAATGCTCAATGAGTATCGCTATCAATGACGGAAATGTCAGTTTTTCAGTATTTTCAATGGAACTACATGGCCCTATTCCGTATTGATTTATCTGACAAGACTAGACAGGATGAGTCATCTGATCAGAGTGATCATAATGTATCATCTGTTTGGCCATAACAATAAATAAAGACAGTTTAGTTTATAGATAAGAATATAAATAAAACTGGTATCTCAAAAAAAAAAAAAAACGATTTTTGCGTGACTTTGAAAAAACTCTATTTAAAATGCTGATAAGAACTATCGAGTATGTATATGATATGCAAAAATCTATTAAGCTTTATTCATTAAATTCAGTAATTCATTATTAAAAAAACTCTGTCTCTATGCAGTTATTCTATTTTATTGAAGTATTGATAAAATCAAGATTTAAAGCCGGCACTTTCTAACTTTATTTTCTTTTTTAGATAACAACAATGTGGTTATCGTATCAAAATTAATCCAGAAGCTCAATATGTACTGAAGCACTAGTTTTCTCCTAACAATTTTTTTTTCTTAACCAAGCTATTATTATTACTATTTCTCTTACAATAATAAAGTCTATATCTACTATATTTTCCTTATTTGTTCCATCTCTATATTTCCTAGACTGAAAGGATTGGATCTAGAAAACGAGATTCACCTGTGTCTATCCGACTGTCGGTAACGCGGTAAAAATGACCATTTCATAACTATGGTACACATGACGGTTGAAATTATAGTTCAAATAAACATGGAGAAGACTGTAACAATCATATAATCACTTTGATTTAAGGCCACCCGATCCATCTCTCCCCCCCTCCAAAAATGAATCCCAGACCAGATACATTCAAATGGGCTGAAATTTGGAGCATATGTTGGGGCCGAAGTGAGGAGGCTATGATAAAATTTTCAACTTGATCTACTGATATTTGACAGAGATGTCAACCAAACAAGAGCCAAAAATAGCTCATTTCAGCGCCAAAATGTCTCTGTGGACTCTCATTATATATATATATGTCATAAATAGTCTTTTTAAAAGGCATGACTTTTGAATGTGTTATGAGGGCATCCCTGGGGAGAGCAGAATGAGTTTTTCGAAAAAAAAGAAAAGTCTTTAAAAGATTTGAATTATATACAGTTCGACTCAGTTTTTAACGCTGATTCGAAATGTGATATTTCTTTGAATGCAAGAATTACGTTTTCTGATAAAACACCTTCACAATCAACGAAAAAAGTGCAAAAATCAAGGTTCAACTATCAAATTCATTATTTAAGTTCCATTTTATCTCATGTATTTATCACAAAATTCAACTCACTATCCAAACATCATTTATGAAAGAAATAACCAAAAATGAGCAATTTTGTTAATAGTTGTAAGCTTTTAAAAACCGACCGAAACACCATAAATTTAGCATCAAAATGCTCGTCTCAATATTCTCTTTCTATCGATATAAAATTCAAAAGAATTTAGAATGAAAAGCACCAATGAGTCGACTTATGGTCTTATATGCGTCCTTGTCCTTTACTTGATGATAATCAAATTAACTCTAATTGTTTCAAGTGGGTCATTATTGAGCCATACTCAGAGAGTGTTCGATATCATCTAATATCATCGATCGCTTTGTGCATTCTTGTATATGTTGCATTCTTCTATGACGTCAGGTTCGTATTGTATTTTCAATGTACTTCCTTACATTGGACAACAATCTAATCAACAACGACAAAAACAGGTCGGTGCCAATGTAATTTTAGACTTGCTAAAACCATTGTACAATTTGAATAGGACTGTCACATTTGATAACCTTTTTAGAAGCCTTCAACTTGCTAAAGAATTTTAAACGAAGAAAATTACTGTTATAGGAACATTACGTAAAAATAAACGAGAAATTTCTAGTGAGTTTCAGTCAAATAAAAGTCGCGAAGGTATTTCATTCCTTTTTGCTTTTCATGATTATTTAACATTAGTTTCACTTGTTCCCAAACAAAACAAAACAGTTTTATTGTTATGTTCGAAACATCATGATAATCTTGTCGACAAAAAAAGTGGAAAACTGAATATTATTCTGAAGTACAATAAAACAAAAGGAGCTGTTGATACTATGGATAAAATGTGCCCTAAATATATTGTGAAAAAAGGTACAAGACAATAGCCACTTTGTATTTTTTGCGGAATGATTGATATTGCTAATACAAACTCATTGATCATATGGAAAGAAAAAAAATCCTAACTGGAATTAGAATAAAGAGAACTGGCCACGGACTTTTCTTTTGGAACCTTTACCATAGTTCCGGAACTATTGAAACTTTCCAGTAAATATATTCTAAAAACGCATTATGAGCAAAAACTTTTTCTTTTTTGTATATACTTATTCAAAAACACAATATCATAGCAATTGATTAAGCTTTTAATAAAATTGCATCATTCTCTTCATATAAAAGAAGTTCTCTAACAAAACTATCTTATCTAAAGAAACTAAAACAATCTACAAAATAATTCCAATTCTTTCAAAAAGTTTCCTTTAACGGACAAAAAAAATCAGAATACAAATATATATTTATAAAAATAATAGTTCCGTATAGGATATTCTCTATTCCAGCGGAACATTCTTTGCAATCAAGTACAAAAGACAGTAATAGAGAAGATATATCTTTTTGTTAATTAGTTTCACAAATAGATCTTTTCTTTTTAATTGGGCCATTTATCAAAGGAAAGAGAAAGAACAGCTGCAATAGTTCTCGAACTATGGTTAGAGGTTCCGAAAGAAAAGTCCATGTTTTTATGATTTTAACATAGTCTTCATAAAATAGTTGAGATAGTAAATAAAGAAATAATATAAATAAATATATTTGAACTATTGATTATTTATCCATTTTTGAAATATCCCATTTCCGATGAGGATTTATTCAGAAAGCAGTTACTATTTTTTACATTTTCAAACGGATATTAAATTGCTTTGATTTGAAGAGCAAGTAACATGTTTTTATTGCAATTGAAATAATAACAAGGACAAAATAGAAAACTGTTGTACATAAGATCAAGTCTATAAAACGATCAAAGTAAAGTTTGCGTACAATAACATAAAAAAATTCTTTTAAAAATAGATTGATGATCGATAAAATAGATTATTTTTACATGACGCTATATGTTCTACGAATTTTTTTTCAATAGATTCTACATCTATGTATTCAATTCCTAATCTATTTTTTTTTTCTAAAAAAAGAAAATGAAGGCTATTATATAAAAATAAGATTTTAAATTTAAGCATTTTAATTTTTTTTTCAATAAAATAAAAAAAAATATTTTTTGTTCTCAACTGTAAGCAATAGAAATAAAATATGAAAAATTCTTTGAAGTATTTTTTAATTTAACAAAAATCTATAAAAATCTTTCAATGAAACTAATTTTATAGAAAATGTTAATAACGAATGATTACATTTTCCTTTACATGAATTCATAAAAATAAATCGACGCATTTATATAAAATGAATTTTTCTTTTTCAATTAAAAAATAATTATTTTTAGAAATAACACTTTTACAAAACATTTATTTCTTCTTCTTTTAAATGATTTACTACATGTCCTTACTTGTACGAAGAGATTATTTAAGAAAAGGTTGTCATGTAGAAGAATAAATTGTTATTTGAAGTCACAGAAAGTTTTCTTTTTTTTATCTAAATAAAAGCATCAGTTATTTCTTTTTCTTTTTAAAATGTATTTGTTTATTGAAGAAACATAAAAAAAAGAACTTATTTGATGCGTTAAATACGTACAATAAAAAAAGAAAGAACTTTATAAAAGAAAAAAAAAAAGAATAACATGATCGTAGTTAAAACAAATTTCTCCTATATACATCTCACTTCAACTTGATTTTTTTTTTCTCTTTACAATTGTGTTCTTCTTTCCTTTTTCTTTTACTTCAAACAATATTTTATACTATGTAATCATCAGTTAAACGAACAAGAAAAACTGTTAAAAAGAAAAAAAGTAACGATCGTTTTAATTGTAACAAAATATTTATATACAAAAAAAAAAATGGTTCAATCGGATGTTCATCGAGGTACAACTCAATCAGGTAAAGTTAATGCAAGATGGTATTTACAAAGATTACGAGCATCAGCTGCTAATCGTTCTCATTATTTTAATAATTATACTGATACCGATATAAAATCTGATAAAAATAATTCAAATGATACAATACGAGTTGTACGTGGTACAACAGCAATACAAGGACAACATATTCCAAGAGTTTTTCTTCGATCACCAACAAAATCATTTGAAAATGAACCAATTAAACAGGTTATTATTTTGATTTTTTTCAACATATTTATTTAAATAATTATAGAAATCTTTTGATTCTCATGGTTCAAATAATACACATATACCTTCAGCAACATCTTTAAAATCAACATCAACAATAAATAATAAAATTTCTCCATCATTATCTGAATTTAATTCAAAAAGTTATCAATCATTAACAACAAGTAATCAACAAGATGAAAAAGAAAATTTATCTGAACGTCGAAGTTCATCTGGTACTCTTCTTTCTGCTAAAGCTGATTTAATTGCTCGTCCACCAAGTACACCTGTTGATCCACGATGTCATAGAGCATATTCATCAACAACAAATCCTATTGATCGTGAAACATGTGCTTTACTTGGACCGAAATTATGTTCAGATTGTATTGAAACACAAATAAGAGAAAATTTATCACCAGAACGTTTACCACCAAATTTAATGCGTCAACGTTTATCAGCATTAGCTATTAGACGTTTTATTAAAAATGAACAATTTTTAACTGATGATGATTTATTAAAAATGATTAATAATCAACAAATCCAAATGTCAAATAAATATTTAAATGAAACAAATTCATCAATTATATCTGATGATGAATATTTTGATCGTTTATCAACATCATTAAATCAATATACAAATGAAACACCTTATTATTTTAAAGATTTAAAAGATTTTTCACAAAAATATCGTTCAAATAAATATAAACATTTATTATTAAGTGAAACACCTGCACCAACATCAGCTAATCCAATATTTCGAGAAAGTTCATTTGAAAAATTTGATATATCATCGAAATATTCTTATATGAAACGAGCATCAACAATAAAACCAAATTTAAAATCTAATGCAACATTATTTATTTCACCACGAAAAAGTGAACAATTTTATACAGAACATAGATATTTAAAAGATTATTCACCACCATTACTTATTCAAACATTACAACAAAATCTTCCAAATAATTTCAATACACAATCATTTAATTTATTTAATAAAAATTTTTTATTATCAAATAGAAATAAAACACAAAATCGATCATTAATTAATTCAAAATCTTCTCATCAACAAATTATTCGTATTTAATTTGTAAAAAAAACGAAATCATTCTTGCTATTCATTCATATGTTTTTCTTTATTATTAAGAAATCTGTATAATATTAATAAAAAATTATTCATTAACTTCAAATTTTCTTTTATAAATAAAGATGCAATACGATCAAATATATAAAACAATAAAAATACCATTAACTTACATCGATAATAACATTTATTTACATACATTTTATTGTAATAATGACGATCGAAAAAATTTTTCTTATGTTTTTTCAATGACACTATATTTTAATAAATGCTTACGAGTTTTAATTCATTTTTCCTTGTCAAATAAGATTTCACGGAAATCAAACTTCCACATTCATGAAAAAGACTTTTATGATATAATTTCACCGAAAAATTGCGATTGCTAGACGATATTATAATCATATTCGTTTTTTATTCGATACATAATTTATAAATTTTGAATATTTCAACTGAATGACATTATATTAATCCAATATGTTTTTCTACTTATAAATTATTGTATTATATTAAAACGCTTCAACGATTTTTTTTCTTTCATTATTTATTCTCTTTAGTCACTACCGATATATTCTAATAGAAGAAAACATTTTCGCAATCTGAACTTTGGACTTTATGCAAAATTTATTTTTTATCGATAATATCATTTATATTTCAATATCATTCAACCATTATCCAATAAGAGGACATTTGCATTTAGTTACTAATTCAAGTGAATAATTATATTCGAAAATAACTATTTTATTTTTAGTAACATTTACTTTACATGTAAATTAACCACGAATTTATATATATATATATATACATACTCCTGATAAACTTACACAGTATCCTTACATAAACACAAATAACCATTCAATGGCAGCGACTATTACGAAGAAATCAATTTTATTTCTTGTTTGTTTAATTGGTGTCTTTATTTTACATGGAGATGCCTATCCACATTCGCGTCGAACAACAACTACAGAATCTGGTTCCTCATCATCAAGCACACCAATAATTGGCGGTGGATCAACTACAACTCAACAAGCTGGTTCTTCATCATCATCAAGCACAACTCAAGAATCGGGTTCTTCATCATCATCAAGCACACCAATAATTGGCGGTGAATCAACCACAACTCAACAAGCTGGTTCATCATTATCATCAAGCACACCAATAATTGGCGGTGAATCAAGCACAACTCAAGAATCGGGTTCTTCATCATCATCATCAAGCACACCAGTAATTGGTGGTGAATCAAGCACAACTCAACAAGCTGGTTCATCATCATCATCAAGCACACCAATAATTGGCGGTGAATCAACCACAACTCAAGAATCGGGTTCTTCATCATCATCATCAAGCACACTAGTAATTGGCGGTGAATCAAGCACAACTCAACAAGCTGGTTCATCATCATCATCAAGCACAACTCAAGAATCAGGTTCTTCATCATCATCAAGCACAACTCAGGAATCGGGTTCTTCATCATCATCAAGCACACCAATAATTGGTGGTGAATCAAGCACAACTCAACAAGCTGGTTCATCATCATCATCCTCGTCAAGCACACCAATAATCGGTGGTGAATCAACCACAACGCAAGAATCGGGTTCTTCATCATCATCAAGCACACCAATAATTGGCGGTGAATCAAGCACAACTCAACAAGCTGGTTCCTCATCATCATCAAGCACAACTCAAGAATCAGGTTCTTCATCATCATCATCAAGCACACCAGTAATTGGCGGTGAATCAAGCACAACTCAAGAATCAGGTTCTTCATCATCATCATCAAGCACACCAGTAATTGGTGGTGAATCAAGCACAACTCAAGAATCAGGTTCTTCATCATCATCATCAAGCACACCAGTAATTGGCGGTGAATCAAGCACAACTCAACAAGCTGGTTCATCATCATCATCATCATCATCCTCATCAAGCACACCAGTAATTGGTGGTGAATCAAGCACAACTCAAGAATCGGGTTCTTCATCATCATCACCATCAAGCACACCAGTAATTGGCGGTGAATCAAGCACAACTCAAGGATCGGGTTCTTCATCATCATCATCAAGCACACCACTAATTGGTGGTGAATCAAGCACAACGCAAGAATCGGGTTCTTCATCGTCGAGTGCAACAGTCGTTGCCATTGATTCAACAACAACTGAAGGATCTGATTCATCTTCATCAAGTTCAACAATGCCCATAATATCACTCATTCCTGATAATTAACATGTTCATAAACATGCTCTCTTTATTCAAGCTTATTTGATTGAATAAATTTTTTTCTTGCTTAATGCATTCTATTCAATAAATCATTTTCATTATTATAGTGAATTTATTTTTTTAGTCTTGCGATATAATTGCAATATTCTTATTCAAATTCGATAGGAAGAGAGAGAGATTATTTATGTTATTAATATATGATTATTTTATTATGAATAATTCAAAACTATTATCAGAATAATATTTAAATCTAATCATTAAAATAACAAAATCTTTTTTGTTAGTATGTAAATCAGATATAATATTTATGAAATAATTTTTCTTGAAAAATATTTATTCAAGTAAATCTTGTTAATAAAATGCATTTTTTTAAATTCGAAAATAATGATCATTTATTATGCAAGATAATTTTTTATTTTTGATAATCTTTTGATGTTATTTTTCGTTGTCTATGATACAAATTACTTTGTTATTTTCAATATAATTATTTTATTCACAATCGAATATCATTGAGATATTTTTATTAATTTTAATCCATTTTGTCGTATTACTTGTAAGGAAAAAAGATTATTATATATTAATGCAAAATCTTGTCTTAAATATAGTAAAGAAGAAAAATCATTGATTGAACATTATTTTCTTGATGAACAATTGACTAAAATATTCAAATCAATTTATTTAAAATAATATTTTTTTTTATTTTATTTCTTTTTATATTATGTATAAATAATGAATTAATAGAATATGCATGAATGTGTTTTGTAAAACATGTATTAGTAAACCAATCAGATATAGATAAATTATAGTTGAGATTTATTTTAATTTAACTAAATAAATTTTTATATTATAAAATATTTATTACATTTGTACTGTGTATAGTACAATCTATTAAAACGGATACATAATAATCATTTAATTTATTCATCTAAGAGAAAATAAAAATAAAAATTCAAGGAGAAGAATTTCAATTGTTCTTAACTGTATATCAAATATATAAAATTCTTCTTCTTTTTTCAATAACTTTTAGAGTACTAACATTAATATATATAAAGTGTGTAACATAAGTTTTAATCTTATTATGTAATAATTTTTTTTACATATTTCAAGAGTCTTAATGATTGATATTTATCTCTATCTACTTAATAACAATATTTATCTCTATATATCCTACTATTACAAAGATACAACTATTAATAACACAAAATACTTGAATATATATAAAATTTTTGTAAAAATATGATCTAAAAATAATCTGATATATTTTTCTTGTATTTATAAAAATATAAGAATGTATGATCTATATTTAGTAAGGTAAAATGTACTTATTAATAATGCATGATAAAATTTTTCTTACTAATAATAATTTCAAATAAATTGAAAGACAAGAAAAATTTCGAATTTATTTCCTAGATAAATAAAATATATGTGTCATTTCTTTTTATTTCCTATAAATGAAATTTATATATATTTAAAATAAAAAGTTTATTCATCTATAAATCTTTATAATCAATGAACTAAAAATAATGAATATTATTTTAGTATCGTCAATTGAATTGTTAAGTTTCACTTATCCTTCGATTTTAATTTTTTCAAATTTTTATGCAAATTATTTAACAACAAAAAGAAAAAAGAAAGTAAACAAAAGAATATTTTATTGAATGATATAACATTATTACATATATATAAATTCAATTTATTTATCTACTTATACACAAAAAAAAAAGAGAAAGATTAAAAGAATTTCAATGGATTAACTATATTATATTTATTGTCTTTTAACAATGTTAAATAAAAATACATAGTTAAATATCATTTGGAACCTTTGAAATGTTCATTGCAAATAATTTCTTTCATATTTCAATCAATCAAATGTTTTTCTTCTTTTGTTAATTGCCGTAGATATATATGAACATGTGTGTATAATGTCTGTCTGGTGAATAGATGAAGGGAGGCGGTATTCACACAGTCGATATGTGATTATCAGATTAGATTCGTTTACATAGTCTTATTTGCATATGTTAAGGCTTCTTACTCTTTTCTAAATATAAATCTAAAGTGTTTCTTTTAGTAAAGTGTATTATTAATTGGCATCATTTAACATTATTATTAAGACAAAATAAATATAATATTAATAATCATAAAATTGAATTTATTTTAATAAACTAAAAAAAAAATGTTAATTGAAATTTTTTTTTTTTTTTTTGTTTGATGATCCCATAGGAGAAAATAAAAAAACTTATTTTGTAATGTATGATCATTCGCTTGAATAGACAAACTATATAAAATGTAATTCATTTTCTTTTATTTCTTTTTCTCGATTATCGATATATATATATTAATATCAAACAAAGACATACAATTAATTATTTATTATATAAATTTCTCTTAGAATTTTTTTTGAAATAAATGAAAATAATTTATTAATTATATTTAAAAAAAAATTGATTTATTGAGAAAATGTGAGAGAATATAAATATGAATTAATTTGATTAATGAATGTTATTTTGTCTTACACAATATAATGTGAAAGATAAATCATGTTGAATATTCTTATTGATCTACCTAATCTTTTTTTATCATTTTCATTTAATGTTCTTTGCTTTGTTCCTTAATTATTGTCGTTGTCGCATTCATTCATATCTCTCTTTCTCTTATTTTCTCTTTCTTTTTTTTTATGCAGTTGTTGCAACGAAGTGAATAAGAGAATGTGTGAGAAAGAATAAAGAACAAGAAAAAAGAGAAAACAGTGGGGTGCTTTACTTATTATACAACTTTCTTTCTCTGAATAGTTGAACCAGATTGTATGTATATATGGACACGAGCCGTCGGATATTTACGAGTAGATTCATAGATCTTTATTTTATATATGTATATGAATATAAAAAAAAAATCAAAGAAACATTTGATTTATATTAATATAAATTATTGATTCTTTTTCTTTTTCTTTTTTTTTTATTTTAGAATTATTTGAATATTTATTTAATTATTTTAAAAATAAAATTCTTTATTAATTAAAAGAATAAATAAATTAGTTTGTTAAAAATCATATGTTTCAATGTCAATTGACTTTGAATGAGAAAAGAACAATAATCTAATATATTAATAAGGTAACATTATATATGTTTATTAAAAAAAGAATCTTTTTTTTTTTTCTCATCATAGTTATTTACTGACTTATGTTTAATCATATTAATGTTGACATAGTCAAAGAATTAGACATGATTTTAAATAAAGATAATATCTCATATATATGTCGACAAATATGAATATAACATCGATTTAACATTTTTGTTTTTTCTTTTTCTCATAAGAACTTTTAGTCTTTATTAAATGAATTTAGTTAATAGCGTTAAATGAATGTTTAATTTAGTCTAATGAATAATTAATTTGTTAGTTTTTCTTCAAATGATCATTTAGTTATATATACAGTCTTTCAACTGTCTATTGACTATGAAAATCATATAAGATGATATTTTATTATCTGTATGATATAAATAATTCTAATGATTATTACATAAAAAAGACCTCGATTGATTTTCTAAGTGGAAAGATAAAAAAAGAAATATGTTTCTTTGATTAAACATAAAAGTATGTATATATACAAAACTGTCCTTCAAATGTTTTTCTTGTTCGTTCAATTCAATAGTAATTGCATTGCATATTGATTACGTTTTTTTTCCTTCTTCTTTCTATGATCATCTTGATTATCAACATATACATATATATTCATTTTCAATGTTAAGTCTTTTCACATTATCGAGATTTACGAATAAAGAAAATGGCCCAAAGCTTTCTTCTTCTCCTTCTTCTTCTGTTCATTTGTTTGTTTTTCTTTCTTTCTTTCTTTCCCTCTATATGATTTGTCTGTGTCTGTATCTCCTTCATTGATATTAATATAACTGAAAGAGTATAATGATAACGACAAATCATTTATACCTTTTTTAGATAAATTGAATATCTGTTTCATATCATTTAGAAATATATATATATATATATATATGTATATATTATCAGTATGTGTATTGTGATATATGTCAATGAATAAAATAAATGTAATATTATTAATTTATTTGTTAAAACCTTCATTAATCTTAATGTTAAATAATAAATATAATTCATTAAAATTCAATGAATATTTTGTTGATACATGTTGTTCATTGAATGAAAATGAACGAATTTATTTATCATGTGGTCCAAATGAAAAAATTCATCTTAATTTAATTGAAATATTTTATAATTCTGATGAATATTGTTCATCAGAATTATATTGTTGTAAATATCGAACAAAATGTTCACGTCGTATAACAAAATATTCAAGTTCACAATGTGATGAAAAAAATTCATGTTGGATTGATAAAACATGTTTAAAAATTTATGATCCATGTTCAAATATATATGGATTATATGGACAATATATAACAATAAATTATTCATGTTTATCATCAAATATAAATAAAACAACTAATATTGATGATTATCAACCGGTACCATTTATTGTTAAATTATTAACATCAGAAGAAACAACAAAAAAATCTTTATTTATTAAAAAAAAAGATTTTGTTATTAAAAATGATTTTAAATCTTCACCAATTTTTTTTATTTCAATTTTATTTATATTTATTTTATTAATGTTAATTATTTATTGGTTAGCTAATATTATTGGTAATAAAATTTGTCGAAAAAAAACTTTTCAAACAAATAAAATTTCAACAAAAATATTTCTTGAACATAAACAAGATAATAAAACACAAGTTCAATCATTACCAATAAAACATATTTATTCATCATCATTGTCATCACAACCTATTTATAGATATAATGATCATATTCATTATACAACAAAATATCCTTATTCATTAAATCCTTATCAAAAATATATTCATATTCAACATAATCCAACAACAGGACAATTTTATTCAAGGACATTTAATCCACGTTATCATTATTATTCAAATTAAACTTTTACTTCTTTGTTTTTTTTTTGTTTTATGCAATCAGACAAATATTCAATTTTGTTTTTATGTTTGTGTGTATCTTTATTCAAATAATTAAATAAAAAGCTTTTTTTGTTTTTTTTCTATTCAATTAGTTAAAAAAAATATTTTATTAATTATTCTTTATTTCAAACATATTTCATATTCTATTTTAATATTATTGTTCGTCTTTTATAAAACTACTTATAGATCATATCATCTTTCACTTTCTCTATTATACATAAAACAAGAAGGGAAATAAGAGGAGAATTCGTCTATCGTTGATTATTGACATCATTCAATGCGACAAATGCCTTTATGTATATCTTACTTTTAGGCACCATACACTTCAAACAAAAAAAAAAAAGAGACGAGCTACATATATACACAAACGATCAAATGGCACTTGCACATCTTGTGTAACCATCATCATAATAATAATAATAAGTTTAAAAAAAGAAAAGATTTATATAAAAACCTCAAAAATGGTGACAGATTGAACATATAAAAGATTGTAGTTTTTTGATTAATGATCGATCTTGCGTAAACACATTTACATAGACATATAGGTGTCTATCTTAATGACAAAGGCACGTTCGTTAGTTTACATAAGAGAACAAATGTGTTCAACTATGACAAGAAAAAAGTGCGAAAGATGATCAATAAGTGTCACACATAGAAATGTTAACAGTTCGTTGTTCACATATACACATATATACATTCGTTCTTTTAAGTCAAGTTCGATTAATCTAGACACGCATACATTTATTCATTGATTACATTTATTTTAAAATATTTATCTTTCTTTTCAAAAATACGAAAATAAAAAAAAAAATTTCTTCTCTTTTTTTTTTAAATTATATCAATTATGATATATAATGAATAATATATTTTACGTAATAACCCCTTATTGAGAGTACATAAAAAAAAAGAATTGAAATTGTTGTCTGTTCGGCTTCTGTTTTCAATTTTTCTTCTTTTCTCTTTTCGAATACATTCGTATATATATATATATATATAGTAACCTAACTCTAAATGAAGCATGATGAAACAATTTCGCTTTTAAATATACATATGCCTTATCGAGTATACAGTTCAACCTACTATAACATCGACATTCTCGTAATCAATCGTCATTATCAACTTTACTTTTAAATAAAGATCATTCAAATAACTTTCTTTTTTTTTTTTTGTTTTAATATTTAATTAATTGAAAATCTTTTTTAAGATTAACAAATTCATTTTCTTTATATGTGAAACTCACACATCTTCGTTATCTTTCATATAATAATACGAAATATATAATCTATTATAAAAATAAATTATTTAATACTCTTAAATTAATCTACTTATTTATGATTAATATATAAAAAGAAAAAAAAATGTTTCATTGCTTTAACAATTTTATTATTGTATCATACAGCTTTGTGCTTAAAAATATCGTCATAATGCAATATCTCGGCATCAATAAGTTAGCAGTATGAATTTTGTTTTACAGTATTTATAGATCATACTCTCGACTCAAAAGCGATGTGACACTTAGGAATGTCTCCTTGTAAAATACTTTCATTTTATACTGTTGCCAGAGTAGACGAAAAATGATGATTTTTTGACCACAACAATCCAGTAAACAAATTATTTCTCATGCTCTTAATATTCAATAAAAGTAAGATGTTTAGTAACTATAAACTATTCATATGGATGTGAGAGCTATTCTCTCTTTTATTCTTTATATGATTTATGATAATATCCAATCGTTTATTCGTTTTGTGCAATAGACAATTCTGATATAATTAACTGGTTAAAAAAAAAGTAAATCTATACCAATCAATCAAAATAAGATGAGAAGAAACTATACGTTAAATAAATGATAATATATATTTAGTAATAGATTTTACCTTTTTTCAAATATTGTTAAGTGTTGATAGTCACGATACATCATAAATATCTTTTCTTCTATAGAATAATAGTTTTACTTAATCTAAAATTTAAATTACTAAATAAATTCAATTATGAAATATCAGAAAAAAAGAATCCATTGTCTTGGCATAAACTCTCAAATAACATATCTATTTATTAAAAACTAAAACATATAACAAATTATAATAAATAATTCTACTTATATATCTTTTTATTGTCACCAATCAGTTTTTGTTGAAGTGTGTAATACAATAAGCACGTAAATGAAGATCATCTTTATTTCTATGATCTTTTGTTGTCTTAGAAATAACATATTATATTACAAAGTACCTTCTACTTAAACGACCTTTGTAAAATAAATCCTAATGTCATCCATTGTATAATATTTCTTGTTCATACAATATGTAGTTATTTCAAATAAATTCTATCTCTTTATTTATATAAACATTACAAAAGAATTAGATCAATAATCAGAATATATACTTCAATTTTCGTATATTTAGTGTCATCTTCTTATGTTTTAAATTAAGTTAGTGTCATCATAAAAACAGAAATATTACATAGCGGTATAATAATTAGTAAGTTTCAGTTAACCCGTTCGCAACGACATGAATATTGCTTTTTCATAATTCATAAAAGATTTCATTTCTTTATTTGTTGCGATTGTAGTACTTCAAAATAACTTTTATCAATATGAGCTATGAATATTTCCTTATTAGTGATAGAAGAATCAGGCCCTCTTGACAAAGTATGAGAAGTTTATGCGCTATCCTATAGTGAGTCACATTAGTGGAACCCATCGCTTCAGAAGAGTTAAGAAGTAATAGCTGAGATTAAGCATCACAAATGATTAATTTTAAAAAAACTAAAAATCAAGGTTGATTAGGACTAATACAACAGAATATGGATTTTACCAATCACCTCACAAATTTAGTTGAAGATTACATGCACTATCGTCAGTAGTATGGGTAAATCTGAATTTAGTCGAAAATAAAATGTCAAAAAACAGTATAGGAGATCAATGATAATAAATAATTTTATATAAACTACATATCAAGTAATAAATGAGCTAAGATTTTTCTCAGATATATTTGTACATATATGAAAAATAATGTGATATTATGAACTAAAACAACCTTAGAAATAATGCACATTAAAACAAGACAGATAAAATGTTTCGTAATTCTAAATAAATAAAAAACGATTTTTAGAATAAATTAAATAAAAATTCTTTGTTAAATCAAATCGAAATTTTTATTTTTTTCTATAAATTATCGAAGAAAATTTTCCCTCGTGTTTTTTTTTCTCTTATTTTAAATAAAAAATAATGTCATTAAATAAAGAAATAAATTGTGATGAAAATATTTTTGATAAATTTATTGATTTAAATGATTCAAAAAAAGATATTTATTTTAATATAAATAATAAAGAAACAAATCAATTTAATAGTGTAACATTTATAAAAAATATTCAATTAATTGACAATTATCCTCAATATTCAAAAAATATAATTAAAAATAAACAACGTCGACAAGGAAAAGTTTTTTCAAATATTCAAAAAAATTATTATTTTCAACGATTTTCAAATTCTAATCAATTTATTTTAGGTTAACAGCTTTTTTTATTCATATTCAAATAAACTCGAAATATATACACAATATTTTTATTTATCTCCTCCTCTTTATATTCATTATAATCTAGGTGAAATTAACGGTCAATTCAAGAAATGATGAAACTTTGAAACTTATTAACTAAAAAATCGATAGATTATCGACAAAACTAGTCTTGTTTATTTATTTTTTTTAAAAGAAAATTCTTCAACACTATCTTTAAAAAAAAGGGAGAGGTACAGAGAGGTATAATAGTTTTGGCTACACAAAATTCCGAAAACATCCGACAGTTTGTTTAACACAAAAATATATAATGGTCATATACTGATGACATTAAGCTCTGCGGAACCATTCTCCTTCCATCTAACGAAGCTCTGCTTCTTATTGTAACTGTCATTTCTTTTTGTGACAAAAATATTCTCATGGAAATAGCATCGTGAAACACTGATCAAATCTGCAAAATACATTTAATTCATAAATTTTTATAAATATATTTTTCTCTCGATTTTTTTGTTGCATCATATCTAGGGTCTTTCTTGCGGTGAGGTGGCCCATCAGTAGTCCTCACTATATTTTAACAAGAAACACAAAAGTAATGCATTTTCTTTTCCTTTCTTCTTACGTGGGACACATATTTTACGTAACCTGTACTCTACTTGACCGTTACTGTTTATAACAACATTTATGGTATATCATGATTCTTCTCATTAAAACAATCAAAGCAAAAAAAATGTTTTTCTCGTAGCAGCCGACGTAGCATCTTCGAACATCATGTGCAGATCCTTTCTTCTCTTCCAGTCTGTGATCAGCTAATATTCGCTTCAAGTGATTTATTGATTGTTATCTTAGACCAGGTTTCAGGTTCTCGAATGGCACATCAAGAAGTAAAACTTGCACGAGATCCTCACAAAATTGAACGATTGTTATATTGTCGGTTGCATAATTTTCTTTGTATATTAAATAGCTATTTACTATTGATGCTTCAAATATTAATTGAAATAGTAGCTTTTGATACCATTTTATGGATCGTCTTAGTCACGTCTGGTACGTTGATAATTATTCTGATAATTCTGTACCTTGTCTTCCTTTATTGTAATCGAGTACAACTTTTGGTTTTATAATGCACTCGTTAGACGACGTAGTTTTTTCTGATGTGCACGAGAGCAGTTGTATGGAACGGCTTGGTAGTTATCATCGAAACATTTCTTTTACCTTCCCATTTGATCAACTTAACTCTCATACTACCATCTGGGATCTTTTCGGACCACAGACCACTTCCATTGTACCTTATTCTCACAGCATAATGGATAAAAACCTCCGCTTTAAGATATGCGTTGATAGATGTTAGTCTCACTTATTGATGTGATATTATTAGCAGTGAATCCTTGATAGACGTATTTACTTATAGAAAGTAATTTAGGCACTTATCACTTATATTATGAGTGTGTAATAATACATTGAAATTGAATTTGATATAATTTCGATGGAATTTTTTGAAACAGTTCGTGTCATCCTAAAATGTGTAGTTATATTGATCATGAAAAATCCTCAGTTGAGTCATGAAAAGCTGTTTCATCGACGATTATTTCTTCAACAACTAGGCCGGAGGTTTGCTGATGCTCATCTGAATCAATGTTGCCAGGATCCGAAAGCAGTTCAGCAAGGTGTTCGATTAGCTATGCAGAATCTCAGGCTTTCAGTGATCCACCCGACGATTGCCGGATCGAAAGCAGGCGGAAGACAACGTTGTCAGCTCTATTCAAGAGCACATGATAAAAAAGTTGCTATACAATGGTCAACGTGTTACTCTTCTTGTTGTTCGAATCATCGTAAAATAATTTGTGATATGTGCTGAGGGTCTTTTAATGAAGATAAGAAAAAAAGAGTAAAAACTGCTAGAAAATGGCACGATCAGATCTTTTTCTTTCGATTTAGTCTATAACGCTCCTCCGTATGTAATCATCATACTTACTCTATAACTAGATAGAAGTATTATTCTCTTTCTCTAATTCAAACCTGAGGTGGGGTCCGTAACGATCGCAATCAAGAACACTTTTAGTGTTGGCAGATGGTAGTACGAGGGTTAAATTTGTACTTTTTGTTGAGCTTTTCATTTTTTTGTGATAAAATGCTGTTATGATAGAGCTGTTGTCGTATAAAGATTATTTTGAAATAGATGAATAGAATAAATGACGTGTATTAAAGAAGAAAATATAAATTCATTAGACTTGTTCAGTTGTACTTCAAAATAGAAAAGTTATGTTCACGTGAGAGAATGAAGCGGGACGGAGTGAGAAAGCGTGAGACACGGGACAGAATGGGACGGAACATGAAAGCATGAAACTCTAGACGAGACGGAACTATCAAAAATCGTTCCATGACACTCTCTGATAGCTGCTGCAGCGCAAATTTCGAATTGTTAAAAAAGGTTTTGTCCCTAATCGTTCTTATGCCTTTGCAGACGCGGCATCACCATGCATTTTGGTCTAGAGCTCTGTTATTTTCGTCAAGATATCAGGCAGTGTGACCTTTATTGTATGGTTCGTTCAAAACTGCTGGAAGTAATTGTATCAACTAGCAGAAATCGATCAGCTTTTCTTGCCTATCAGTGAGTTTGGCCCACTGACGATTGCCGAGATCATCAAGAGATGAAAGAGAAGAATAAGTCATTGATTATAATAATAGATGTGTTCGATTGTAGTAGAAATAATATTACTTGAATATGCATATTTATTTGAAATTTGCCATCGTTTTTTATAGTACATGAAAATGGATACAGAGAGTGATGAAACAAGAGAGAAATACAGATCATATCCTTTTAAATAAAGAACGCAATGAATGATATCATAGGATATCACTCTCAAACAAAAACAGAGAGAATAATAATTTTATGATACCATTGAAAAAATGACTAGAGAAACCACTGAGAGAACATTTAGTGCATACGGAAGAGATAAGAGCACACCCACAATCAGACATGACGGTGTTGTAAAAAGAGAGTCTACACACATTTAGCGCGTGCGGAGAACGTGCACAAAGCATTCTCATATGGACGTGCTCGATGGATAGGATACCCCATTCATATTATTTTTTCTATTGTAAGGATAAAACATACTGCTTAAAGGTTACCTATGGCTCTCTCCTATATGATTCTGACAATAGAAAAAAAATATGAATGGAGCATCCTATTATTGAGCACACCCATATATATATTTCATCAATTCTATCATACTCTGTGTCACAGCGTCATCTTTCGCTATATACATATATATTTTGTCACATATATATGACTGATAGAGTGTGCACATCAATCAAATTTTTTTCCTTTTCTATTGTATTGAAAGTAGAACTGAAAAAGAAAAGATATATAATTATTATAGATGTCACTGGATTTTTTTCCCACACGATAAGAAATTGATTAATAATAATAAATAAATATAATAAAAAAAAAATAAAAAATAAAAAAATTTGAAGATAAAACTAAGAAGAAAAGCTTTGTTAATAAATAGTGAAGAGGAGGTTTAAGTGAAAGTAGGATGGTTATTGATAAGTAGAAAAAAAAGAGAGCATTTTAGTTGGTTGTTTTTTTCCGGCAAGGTTAACAATGGTTAATATTTTCTTCACCCGTCCGTGACCATGTAATCATATTTTATTTTTTTAATATAAATATGATATATCAATATCTAATTATTATTTTATTTGGTAATAAATTATTTAAAATAAATTTCTCTAAAAGATTTTTTATTTATTTATTTAGTAAATGGCGTTGTAAGTCTTTGGTGTCATACAGCAAAACCATCAAATTGTTATTATAATTCAACATGTAAATATGAAAAGAAAGAATGTGATGGATCAAAAATATCAAATTTACGCGGAGGAATTTATTGTACAACAGTAATTACAAACGCCGATGATATTATTGTTGGAAATATGGATTGTATGTATGATCAGGAAACAAGTAAAATATGTAAAAATCAAACTCAATGTATTATGAAATATATTAATAAACAAAAACAATTTTTACATTGTTGTTGTGAAAAAGATTTTTGTAATCTTAATTTTACTTTGTAAGTTTTTTATTTATTTATAATTAATTTTAGTTTTTATTTTTATTTAATTAAGTAGAAATCTTTCACAAATTGATTCAATACTAGATGATACAACAACAGGTTTTTAAAAAAGATATATTTCTTATTTTTAAAATTTTTTCTATTTCTTTTTTATTAATTAGAATCAATATCTGCATGTAAAGGTTTAGCATGTAAAACAATTTATATTGTTCTATTATGTTTAATTATTGGATTTATTTTAATAACAATTATTATTTGCTTTATTTATCGAAATAAAATAATTAAAAGTCAATATAAAATTTGTCGATTATTTGGACAATCACCAACAACTAAAGGAGATATTTTAAATCCAGATGAAAATAAAAATTTAATTATGCATAATAATGATAATAATTATGAAATTAATTTTCAAGATTTAATTTTCGAAAGACGTCTTAGAGAAGGAAGATTTTCAGAAGTATATCAAGGAATATTTCAAAATAGAAGAATTGCAATTAAAATTTTATCAAATAATAGTTCAAATGGTGAAGGAAAAAATTTATTTGAAAATGAAAAATATATTTATTCA
The DNA here is from genome assembly GCA_022393335.1 of Macrotrachela quadricornifera. Lineage (NCBI taxonomy): Eukaryota > Metazoa > Rotifera > Eurotatoria > Philodinida > Philodinidae > Macrotrachela > Macrotrachela quadricornifera. The sequence goes on along the minus strand of JAJEKB010021389.1, from coordinate 1,384,923 downwards.
TTACCATATATGGACAATTCGAATATTCTTAAGTAAGACAATTATAAATTACACTATTCAATATTAGACCATGTTCGAGAGGATCTATTCCTTCTCAGGCTTGATATTATAAAGATAAAACTAGGGATGTACCGAACCCGCATCTCTCGATCTCAGTTTGTTTCGATCTAAGTCAATCTTGTTTAGTTTCATTATCAATTTTAGTCATCTTAATATATAATGACCAATGATGAATAAAATTTATATATATAATATTTAACCTTTGTCTGTGTCGAATCAAACCCTCACCCTCAAGATTGTCATGAGTTATCCTACAGATGTATCTATAGGTTCTCATTGTCTATTCTATAGAAGAGATACCTATGGATCATCAAGGTTCATCCTGTAGAGTATTTATAGGGTGTAGGATAATGAAGGAATAAGTCTATAATAAGATACCATGTAGTGTGTACATATTCTCGCTAGTATTTTATATAAATTTTCGATAATAAAATAATTCATTTTTGTTTTGTTCTAAATAGATATTATGGTTTTTCAATGAATCAAAATAAATATTATTTAATAACAGAATATAGTGAATATGGTTCATTACGTGATGTACTTCGTTCACGTTTATTACGTGATGAAAATGAATTAAAATTAATATTAAAATCAATATCAGATGGTCTTGAATATCTTCATCGTGATTTTAGTAAAAAACCAAATAGTGATAATAAAACTCGTCCACCAATTGCACATAGAGATTTTAAACCTGAAAATATTCTTTATTTAAATGATGAAAAACTAGTTATTTGTGATTTTGCTATGTCTATTAAAATAGATCAAAATCAATATATTCCAAATGAACAACAACAAGTTAATATTTATATTTATTTATTTTATTTATTAATTTAATTTCATTATATTTATTTAAGATTGGAACACCACGATACATGTCACCAGAAATATTAGCTGGAACAATTGGATGTGAACCAAATGCTTTACTTAAATGTGATGTTTATGCTCTTGGAATTATTTTTTGGGAAGTTTTATCACGTTGTCCAACTATAGGTAATTTATAATATTATTAAATGTTTATTCTATAAAAAATAGTCTATTAATATATGAAGAAAAAAAATCAATAGAATAAATCATTGTGTCTTCTCAGAATATTTACTTTCGTTTTTAAGATGATATGAGCATTTTACTAAATCTATGTCTTGTTCAATCTTCTATTTTTCTAGCTTAAAGATATCATCCTCTTCCACTTTTTTAATACAAAACTGAAGGAAAATTTTTTTTTGTTAATGTACTATAAAGATAGACTAGATATTGTCCTTTCGATCTTCGTTTGAACGAGTTAAAAGAGAGTGTTGAAGTGTTTAGAACTAGATATTTGGACTCCACATAGACTGTGACCAATACTGTAGTGAATAAAGCATTTAAGTCTACTAAAAACACTTCAATGGAAAACTATAGATATCTGGTTCAAAATGCACATAGTTCTATCGTGTTTCACATTTTTAATCCCGCAGGAATTGTGCTAACAGCTTTTTCATTGAATCCATCAATAAACAAATTTTCGATTTTTTTAAAATTCTTTAAAGTTTTTCATAGATAATGGTTATTTATCCCAAGGATATCTACCTTCGGTTTCATACCCTTAATTAGAAAAGTTTTCTTGACTTTCATAAGAACAAAATAGTGTTGTTCCGAGGATATGAAAGGTAGTCCTTAGAAACCACTTAATCGCTGCGAACAACACTACAGAAATATCAATTGCGTCAGATTTTGAGAGTCAATGTCTATTTCTGTTGTATGATAATTTTTAAATATAACAAATAAATTTTTATTCTAGAAGTAACTGAAAGTTATGAAATGCCGTATGATGAACAATTAATAAAACATGGTTCAAATAATCCTCCTGAAGTAAATGATATGTTAAAAATAATGAATATGTCAATACCATATAATCGTCCAATAATTGGTTCATCATGGAAAGATTGTAAAAATAATTTAATTATTGAAATAATTCAAACAATGGAGTATTGTTGGGAACAAAATCCTGATGCACGTATTAATGCTGCATTAGCTGCACGTCGAATGGGAACTCTATAATATAAAAAAATACATTCTCATTTATTTATCTCGTTGATTTATTTCTTTCTGTTTTGGTTTTTTCTTTTTTAATTTCTACATCTTTGTCTTGTATAAAAGAAAAAAAAAGAAAAAAAAAAAACAATCCCAATTATTGTTTGTATTGTATCAATGTTCGTCAAATAATTATTTGTTCTTTAGATATAATTAATTAATCGATACAAAAAACAATAAAAAAAAAAAGAAGATGCCAGTTCTTGCAACACCATCTACTGAAACAACATCAAATGATATTACTCAACAAGAATCATCTGTTCATATAAAAGATGTTAAAGATGGTAATACAAAATTTGATTTGATTTGATTTGATTTTATTTTCAAAATAAATTTAGACTCTGATGAATCATCATCAGAAGAATCAGGAAATGAAGGTGAAAAAGAATCTGAAGAAATCAAACAATCTCATCCATTATCAGAAGCAACTGGTATTGATGAAGAATTACAATCAAAACAAAAACAAACTCGTTCAGAAAAAAAAGCTCGTAAAGCAATGGCTAAACTTGGTTTACGTCCAGTTCAAGGAATACTTCGTGTTACAATAAGAAAATCGAAAAATATTTTATTTGTTATACAAAAACCTGATGTTTATAAAAGTCCAGCATCAGATACATATATAGTTTTTGGTGAAGCCAAAATTGAAGATCTTTCACAAAGAGCACAAATTGCTGCTGCTAATCAATTTAAAAATCTTGGACAAAATCAACCAACAGCTAATAATGATCAAATAGCTAATGTACCAACTAATGTTGATAAATCACAAGTAGATAAAAATGCCAATAATCAAGCAGCTACTAAAACAGAAACTATTCAAGAAGAACCAGATGAAGATGAAGAGGTTTTATATTTAAATTTTACAAAACAAAAAAAAAATTTATTTTTCATTTTTTGTTAAGGTTGATTCACAAGGTATTGAGGAAAATGATATTCAATTAGTTATGTCTCAATCAAAAACGTCACGTTCGAAAGCTATTAAAGCTTTAAGAAAATGTAACAATGATATTGTTAATGCTATTATGGTTAGAAATTTGTTATTCTTTTTTTTTTATTTCAAAATTTGTTATTTTTATTTATTATAGGAATTAGCTGAATGAGATAAATAATAAATCATTCAACAAACGATCAAACAAGAAGACTTATATTAACCACTCACTTGAATTACTTCGTTTTCCTTTTTTTTTTTTGGTTTTTTTTTTCATTATTATTCAGAATAAATAAAAGAAAAAACAACTTATTAGAGTGGGATAAATAACATTTTATTATTTTATTATTTTTCTCATGAGAAAATACAAACAATTTTAGTCTTCTGTTTGAATACACAATTAGGTAAGGAAAATGCTTTATTGTTCTTTTTAGGCTAATCATTAGTTAAGAAAAGAAATTTAAAACAATTCATCGTTATTTTCTAAAAATGATTTTTATCTCGATGAATAATTGAAAATATTGATGATGATTTATACGTTCAAGTGTAACTGTCACAAATAAACAAAAAACAATTATTAAAAATATTTTTGAATAATAATAATCGTAAAATTGCACCTTTTCTATTTTCGTTTCTGTGATGTATCCAAATTGAAAGAGTTTTTAGTTTCTGATGATTTTTATCAAACAAGGCTTTTTTTTTGTGTCACCTTTATGGCTTTCTTTTTTTATACTTGAAGAGCATACTCTGATGTAGTGAATATCAGAGTCAGTTTTAGTTAATTAAATTCTCTATATGGACATTTATATAATTAAACAATTATTTTGAAAGGATTTTCTCAGTCATTGAACTTATAATTTTGTTTACTTCACTTAAAAAAAATTATTTTGATAATACTAAACAAGTTCGGATAAAGAATTTTGATTTATCAAATGATCTATTGGATACCATGAATTTGGCATTTGACTATTGGCAATTGCCAGAAGTTGACTTTTTCTAAGATTTTAAACTGTAAATAGAGAGAGAGAGAGAGATCTTTGACAATAGTCAATAGTTTAGTTTCGGCAATAATTGAAGATATAAATAAAAGTATTAATCAATTATAGGAAAGAAAATATACATTGAACATTGTATGAATTCAAGTTTCCGGGACGTAGGATATCTTAGTTCCCGATTCGCCTAGAGAGTGGACAATGGTTTTACATAAGTGTTAATATCTACTGATCTAGTTTTAAAGCCAAGGAGACAAAAAGTAGACTTTTGAATTTGACGTTACGTTGAGCTGCTATAAGTAAAGTACTTTCCAGCCTCAAATTTACTTGAAGTTACGTACAGTTACTTTAAGCAAATTCCACTAAAGTACTTCGGATACACTTCGACAGTATTGTATTTAGAATTGTTGTACTAAATACTGTGTCCTAAAAAAAAAAGATTTAAAGAATTTTAACGCAACGTCGCATATATTCCTTAGAATGTAAGATCATAATTGAGGACGACCATGTTTTAATTATTCCACGTAAAAATCAATCATTAACATATAAAAATATTTAAATACTATTTTACACTTTTCAGAATAATGTTGCAAAATTAATCAAATTCTCTTTAATATATTAAAAATTACTAACAATATTTCAAAACAAAGTGATTAAGAACAATCCAAAGGTATGACATACAATTGGGCAAATCTAATCAATGAATCATGCCAACTTTTCTAAAAGTATTGTTTGACGGTTTCTCTCCAAAGTTTAAACGAATATGACACAATATGCCTCTGTACAGTTCGTCGAATTATACTACAGTAATGAGTCTCGCACTTGGTTATAGTGGATTTACTACCATACTGTGCCCTTATAATAGTAGAGAAAATTTTTTCTGTAGCTCATGGAAACGGTATTTTTTATCAGGCACCGAAGAAATTCACTCTACTATTATAAGGACAAAGCATGGTGTTATTCGAATCATATGAAAAAGGGCCTTGACAAACACCATAATCGGTTCAAACAACACTATGTTTTTTTCTTACAATAGTGGATTCCACCTTCCTGGATTCATTTTTATACCTAAATTTCACATATCTTGATATTCATGGATCTCTGTTCAGGCACGTCCTATCTTAAATTTGTTAGTTTCTCGGTGAAAGTGATCCTTTGACCCGAACATGGTCAATCTTTTTTGCTCATCAGTACAGACCATTCCATTGTAAGCTCAAAAAGTTTAACGGACACAGAAGAACTCTTTTTCATTTGCTAATGATTATAGTGGATTATATCAATGATAGTTTTGATAGAGATCACTTGTTAAATAATCATTTTAAACACAAATATATACTATCATTCGCATATAATAGACAAAAGTACATATGAGAAATTTAAATCAATTTTTTTAAATGTTCTACGATTATTAAGCTCATTATTCTGAATAATTTTGCTGTTTAAAGTACCTCAAATTTTCTTACAGATCTGCTAAAAGTTGAGTTTTAGTGTGTCCAGCAAAATTTCCTGCAATTATGCACTCACCCCACAAGCACAACGACGATTCTACACTCACCTCATAAAGGGTAAATGCATACAACATTTTTTTTTGTCTATATTTATCTCCACTTACTCTAATAATAGTTGCTATCAAATTATATATTTTGATTATCTACATTGACAATGTAAACACAGAAAAATGACTTTCATCAATGTATACTTAAAAAAACTGTTAGAGTAACTACATAATATGTTTGCATATATCTATAGTTCATTAACATGAAATATTAAAAAACGCGTTTTATTAGTTTCATAAAACATAATTTTCTTCAAATGATAAAAGTAGCAATCAATGATTATAAATATCTATAAGATACGATATTTTGAACAACAATGATGGAAAGAGATATAATCTCTTTTTTTGTCTTCATTCGTTCAATTATTTGGTTATTGTCGGTTTAGACTATAAAAGAGAAAGATAAACATATAACTAATCTTATTGATAATCATTAATGATATCAATCAAAACAGAATAAACTAATCATATATAAATATTGACGTCTATAAGTCAAAAAAAGCACACAAAAGTGAAGATAAATATGGAACATTCATCGATCAAAATAAATGATTTACCAGATGAGATTATTATATTTATTTTAAGAAATTTATATGATGTCGAAATACTCTATTCTTTAATTGGAATTAATAAACGACTCAATACAATTACACATGATTCAATATTTACAAGTCACTTAACATTAACATACTTCTTGAATGACTTCGTCTATCCACTACCTGATCCAATACTTGATCGATTTTGTTCGAAAATTTGACATGAAATTCATCATAAAATAAAATGGCTTAATCTTGAATCAACGTCTATACAAATAATTAATTTATTTCATATGACATTTTTTCTTTATTTAGATGATACTATTTTTAATCATGTAGTCAAAAGTTAAATATCATCATTGATTATCGATATTAATAAAATAATATTTTGACTATGTTCAACAATTTACAACATTTAAATGTGAATCCATCATCAACTTAGTATCAACGATTTAGAATTATATATTCATATGGATTATTTCAATGATTTACTGTATTTAATTGATGGACATTTCAATCAACTACATACATTACATGTTAATATCTATCGTATTAAAAGCAGTCCTTCAATAATTCATAACTCGGTATATTATTTTTGATTAATATTAAAATTTATCATAATAAATTTAATTTAATTGTCATTTAGAAGAAATTTTCTCTATATTCTGGTATGATGAATTAATTATACCACTTCTACATCGAATATTGAATCTCGAAAAACTTGATTTATATCTTAAGATGGATCGTCATAAAGGCTTTATTAATGAAAATGATTTAAAATATATGGTACGATTGAAAACATTTATATCTAATATTCTCTTATTCAACTATATTTCTAATTAAATTAGTTTATCTTCAAATAGATAAATCATTTCCATTTATGAAAGAATAAACAGTATCTAATACTAAATCACAAAATAAGTTATTAATTATTAAATATTCTTATCTGACTCGCTTCAATCTCATTAGAGCTCATAATGATTATATCGAACAATTTTTATTTTTGATACGAAAATGTGTCTGCCAAATCATGTTCATCTTATCGTCAAATATGAAACAATGAAAAGAGTTACTGAAAATTTCACAAGAAATACAATACGAATGAATTGTACAAAATTGCATTCTTTATCTCTATGTGATGAACATGAAATTACGAAATCTATGAAAGACTATTTTTCTCTGATAAATATATTTTGATTTGTAAATGATTGTTAAATTAAAGCATGAGAAAGAATAGATGAATTTCTATAAGATAAAAAGCATTGTAATGGAGAATGAAATGAATGAAAGAAAATAGTAGTTCGGAAAAAGTATTAGTGAACAAATTGTTATAAATAAAAATATCCTCATCAATCTATATATGTTATCGTAAAAAGTCGAAAATTAACTCATAAAAAAAGGATCCTGATGCATATTGAAAGAACAATTAGTCAACGACAAAAGTTTTGTTCTCATTAAAATAAATTTTTTGCATTAGTTTAACATATGGGTATAGAATGCAACACATATGTAGGAGAGTTCGAGATAACTACACAACACATGTTTATTTTATAAGTATTTATTTCTTCTTGGAACAAAATAAGAACATGTAAATATAGTCAAAGCTAGGCAATTCAATTCAACGGGAAATTTTTTCGCATATTTGATTTCAACATGTATGAATTGAACTCTAATAAAATATTGGTGTTGTACGAATTTAATAAAGTTAAGTTGAGAAAAGTTTTCTATATAAATAAAATGAATTGAAATGAGTTGAGAAAATTTTTGAGTGATCACTGTGTTGAATTGAATTGGATACTTTTGAGTTTAGTTCTCCAGCTCTGAATACATCCATTTTTGGATAACTTGTTGAGAAATGAAATCGATTATATGATGTCAGACAGAAATTTCGAGCTGATAGATTTCTAGTGAACGAATTACAATTTCAAACAGCGTGCTTCGTATCCTTGGTATTGTCTATTGACGCGATATAGTCAGAGTTCTTTTCTTTGAATAGTTAAAAGTTATGAACTCGAACTCATTGCATACTATCGATTTCATCTCTCCACAAGTTATCCAAAAATGGATGTATTCACATACGTAGGATATCTTACATGAGGATTCGTCCAGGAAATGGACCGACTAAAACAAACGGTGGACCAAGATAGAACTCGTCGAGCTCTATCCGACCCGCTAATTAGATTTTATCTTCAACCTTTCTATATTACCAAAAAACTCAAAAATCTACAAATTTAGAAAAAAACCTAGTAGGATTTGCTGATGATTGAGATCTATCATGAGCTAGCATTTATTATTTTTTTTGGTTCATTTTCTAAACGAATTCCAGATGTGTGTCGATTCTGAAATTTTTTTTCTGAAATTCAGCATTTGGGTGGGTTTTAAATCCAGTACTATGACAAACGCTCAAAATTTTCGGTTTTTTTTTGAAGTTGAATCTCCATAAATTTTATATCGGTTTTAAATGAATTTTACATTCAGTTCTATGACGGATCCTGAGTATTTTTTCCTAAAGTTTATGTTTTGATGGATTTTAAATCTATTGGCATCTTTTTGTTTGGCTTATTACGGGAAACTTTATCGAGAGTCAGAGAAGAAATGAGTACGACTATATTCGATGAATTTCCGAGTCAAGAATTAAGCGGATTTATGTGGAACACATTGATCGGAAGCCATATGGAGAAAATACATTGAAATCACACGAAATTTCGTTGTTTCCGTTGGCGTAACTATATACCGTAATCCAAGAGAAATTCTTGGAAATATTTTCATGTAATTGCTATTTGATTCCGATCGAAAATAGCAGGAAAAGAGACCGAAAAAATCGGAGAATTTTGGCGTAGAATACTGCTTCCATGAAAATTCCGGAATAGCCCGGATCCGACTGTTTTCTTACCGGATTGTTCGACCTGAGTTAGTTCAAGAAATTCCAGAATTGAAAGAAATTCCATCCAATTCGATTTCTATCTAATTTCCGGGATTCCGTTCTGGAATTACGGTCCATCCTCACCCGCAAGCTGAGCCGTCTCGTTATAGATTCATCTTGAAAAGAAGGTAGCGATTCTGGAAATTAGATCGAAGCGAAATTGGGCAGAATTTCCGAGAATTTCGTCTAATTTTGGAATTCCAGCAACTGATTTTTGACCGGAATAAGACGGAATGGCTTCAGACTCATGTCTGGAACTAGTTCTCGGAATTCCAGAATTGGATGAAATTTCTAAGAACTGCGATTAGTTTAGAGCGGACAATTCCGACAAGAGTAGAAATTCGATCGTTGTCGAATAAGTCGAATTTGTTCAATGATGCTCGAGTTCTCGGAATTGGATGGAACTGATTTCCGTAATGTGCAATATTGCAGAATACGATGACTGCTCCACTATAAACTGTCGCAGGTAAAATACAAGAATCGCCAAATGTTTTTGTAAAGATTTCAGGCATTCTTGCTGCGACAAGTTTTTTGTAATCGTAATAAATTATAAGTCAAATTTGTTTTCGTGTAAGATTCATGGCAATACGAAAAAAAATGTGTTAGAAGTGCATCAATTAATCTACAAAGAAACGAAAGAAAAAATGTTAAAGGACTAGAACTATGTGAACTTTCTTCTAAGACTTGGATTTACTACTACTACAATAGTGGTGTAACCAGGAAATTTTTAGACGAGCATAGAAAAATTAAGTTACCGAAGAGAATTTTACAGGGAGCAAAAAATGGTTTTTGTCTGAGTAAGATACGTTTACGGGGAAGAGACAAAACCATTTACAGAGAGGACATTGCACCTAAAAGTCCTACTGGCTATGACTCTATACTATCACTACCAAAGTCATATATATATATCTTAATCTAATTAAGAATCTAAAACTTTTCAAAGGAATCCACATATTTATCATCATCCAAGATTGATAAAAATGAAGATAATTCTCTTGAAATCTGTCTTGATAATCAAACTATTGTAACAGAACGTTTCTTTTCTGATTATGAAACAAGAAAATAACAAATTTATCATTAATATTAAACGATTTTTCACATTTATTTGCGCATAAATATAAATATCGAAAGCGGTTAGTGTAATCTCTATGGGATTTAAATGTGAAACACGACTAACCTGCTTAATTATATTGTAAATGAGAAAATACTATAGTATTTCTCACGGTCTGTCATAGAGTGGTAAATATCAAACTGATACCAGTTTTAAAGTCTGCATGTCAGAATTATTTGAAATAAAAATTTTCAAAATTTTGTAAACTTTAAAAATTTTTACAATTCCTAGCAGTCGAGTTCGTTCATTGAAACTTTCATTACTATAATCCCTCTTAAGTATTTTATCGGATCCTACTATCTAAAATTAAGTAAAAAATCAGTAATCAGAAGTTTCTTTTCTATATGATTTCTACAATAATTATCCTAAACAAACATGAGATATTCACTTTAATGAGCATTAGACAACGAGAAATCAGAAATTTTTTTTTCTAAAATAAATACATAAGAGAAAATATTCATATGTTTGTGTTTAGCATAATTCCTAGGAGTTATATAAAAAAAGGAAATTTTTGAATTGTGCTCGGGGAAGCATCGTAGTAAATTTCTGGTTAAAAACAGAAATCAGAGGCAGGAATTTATTGAAAACTGGTTACAATTTGAGATTTGTCACGACCTCCGGTCTGTCATAGAAAGAATGTTGCTAAGAACGTTTGTCATATCTGTGAGAGTGAGGGAGGTAGTGCATCCAAATATGTTACCCCTATACTTCAACACTTCTTTTAGTTCATGTTTCACAAAATAAATTACATAAAATCAGTAGCTTCTACAACTTATTTTTTTTGAATTTTTCGGATTTTTTTATAAATCTCTATGCGTTTTGAAATAAATCTCACACAGTTCCTTGATACATACATACATACATAACTATAGTGTGAATGCCACTGGAATATTGATACAACTCAGTGTATACATGACACCAACAATGTAGATGATGTGAAATACTGATACAGTTAATAAATCTCAATAAATCTTGCACAAGAAACAAATTCCAAACAAATAAGTTCCAGTAACTTCTCAAAAAAATCTACGTTGTTCAATTACTCAAAGATAAAGATAATATTAATTTGAAAAACCGATGAAAATCCTAAATGAATTTTTTCTTATAAAAAATTGGTAAAATTTCTTTAATATAAATGTTATCAAGAACAAATTAAAACTAAATCAAATAATAAAAAAATTGAACGTAATTTAAAATCAAATAGAAAAGATTTTAAAACTTTTTTATAATAATTAAAATGTAATTGACAATTAGAGGGATGTCATAATCCCCGAAGGCCGGGCATCGAGATTTATAGCATTAGTACTATTATAGCACAAGCAATATAACAACACAGATACCCACTAAATGGTGTGTGAGATTTTTGAGTGCTTTTGGTGCAATGGGATGGATGCTCCAAATGTAGAGGCATGTTACCATATGTGGGAGTTTTGAGTGCTTTTGGTGCAACGGGATGGATGCTCCAAATGTAGAGGCATGTTACCATATGTGAGATATTTGAGTGCTTTTGGTGGAATGGGATGAATGCTCTAAATGTAGAGGCACTTTATGGTATGTCATATTTTTGAGTGCTTTTGGTGCAATGCGGTGAATGCTCCAAAAGTATACACATCCTATGATATGTAGGATTTTGGGATAATGAGACGGAACGTCGAAGTGGTTATGCACCCTATTTAGCGCGAAAAATGTGAGAGCTTTTGATTATGGTCGTTAATGTAAGTGTAGCAAGGATATGTCATTTGAGCTAAAACATTTGTTTTTCCACATTTAATTGGTAGTTTTCAACTTTCTGATATGGCTTGTCAATTATGAGTTAGCTTACTGTAGTTTGAAACGACCAGTTGAGGGACGGAATTATCAGGTTTCTGGTTCGATTCACACTACGTAGTAGTAGATAAACGGTGAAGGTTTTCTGTCAATGATAGATAGTCGATTTTAATAATGTGTGTGTATTAGTGCTTTATAGAGAAAGTATGATTTATGACTATGATCACCACTCGGCTGGTATGAGGAAGCTGTGGTTAGTGTTAATTGTTATACTTTATTCAAGAAATACTAAGGTGAATGAGTGATTGGATAGATTTCGACTTTTTAGTGTTAGTATATGAAAGACTAGTTTGCGTTGTGGAATTATTGTAGAACGAAGGTTACAGCTCATGATTTCGTTTTTCAGAAATGTGCTCAACACGTAGAACAAATTTTATCCGTCACTTGCGCGTTCGAAGCAACAGGACGCGTGCTTTATTTTTATAATATCCGATTCAGAACTAAACTCATCTTCACGCCCATGCTATGCGATATCATGGAAAGATCAGTGCCCTCACCCTGATGTTTTGCAATATCATGGAAAGATTAATGCCCTCACCCTCATGCTGTGCAATATCATAGAACGATTAATGCCCTCACCCTCATGTTTTTCGATATCATGAAAAACATTTCTGCCCTCACCCTCATACTGTGCGATATTATAGAAACCTTTCTGCCCTCACCCTCATGCTCTGCAATATCATAGAAAGATTAATGCCCTCACCCTCATGCTGTGCGATATCATAGAAAGATTAATGCCCTCACCCTCACCCTCTCTGCCCTATTGCACCAAAAGCACTCAAAAATCTCAACTTTTTCGATACCTATAAAAGTTTGGAGCAATTGCCCCGTTGCACTAAAAGCACTCAAAAATCTCAGCTATACAAATATATTGGGAAGTATAAGGTAATGAGGTGGTTGCTCTTCAGAATATCTTCACGCGTAGCATGTCGTTACCCAGCGTATTGGGATTGTGACATCTCTGAGTTTATTTTCCTATATCTATGTTTTTAACTTCACCATTTATGAATCGAATTATAGATTTTTCACCCTCAAGTTACTGTTTGAAACCTCTTGAATTTGAAAAACAGGACCGAAATATGAAGTCGATTATAAAGTGATGGATAAATAAATAAGGAAACAGGAAAATTCGAATTCGGTGGCTGTCTGATTAGAGGACATCAGTCAGCATCATAACTGAAACACGAAAAAAATCAGTTCGATACGAAACGCTCATGACTACGATACTCTCGAAAGTTTTTTTACGAAACTTTTTCGACCTCAACAGCCCGAAAATATTATTGTACGGAACCTATTATTATACGAAACTTTTTCATGCATCATTCGATATCTGTCAGTATATACTAAAGATCCACGAAACCTTTTAGGTTTCGATTTGCGCCATTTGTTTTTCAGCGTATACAATGGTTTCTATAGTGCGCATAACTTTTTTTTAACTATTGCACACTAGATTTTATAATTGCCCACAATTGCTATCCAATATAAATAATTGACCTGCTGAATTGCTACCTACTTAAAAAATCCTGGCTACGCCACTGATTGTTATATAGATCAATAGTAATATCAATCACAGTAAGTAACTTTATTTATAAAAGAATATTTATTTTTATTTAGATCAATAGTAATATGAGCTACAGTAAGTAATTTTTATTTATTAAAAAAAATATTTTTATTTAGATCAATGGTAATATCAATCAGAGTAAGTAATAATATTTATTTAAAAAAAATTTATTTAGCTCAATCCGAATATTGATCACAGTAAGTAATTTTATTAATAAAATGAATATTTTATTTCGATTCAGCTCAACGACAATACTAACATAAACAGGTAAGTTTTATTTATAAAATAAATATTTCATCTTTATTTAGGTCAATACTAATATCAACATAAATTGGTAAGTTTTTTTTTATAAAGTAATGTCTTTTATTTAGATTGAAGCATTAGCAGCAGTGGGCATTGTCGGAACTAGAATTCTGAGTATTGCGTTATATTATTAAAATCAAGAGAAATTGAAAATAAAATCATCAAAGATCGCCAGTGTTGGCGACTAATCACGATTTAAAAAAAAATCGGCAAAAAACGCCAAAATTGGCGATTAATTGCGATTTTTCAAAAAAATCGCCAAAATTGGCGATAAATCGCGATATAATCGCACGATTAATCGGGCGATTTTTTCGCGATTAATCGCCGATTTTCACGCGATTTTGATGACATGGGTCGTCAATTCTTTTTACTTTTTGAAGTACGCATAACACTCGGATTTAAATCCAAGATTTTCACATTTATTTAACTTTAAACTAATTTGAGGTCGATACATTTATTTAAAGCTAAATATAAAGCAAAAAGAATAACAATCGAAAAAGTATTTGATCTGAAATGAATTATTATCTTTCATAAACGAAAAACGAAATATTTTAAATGGAATTCAATTCACTCGATTGTTCTATTAAATTGTCCAATCTTGTTCATTTCACAGTGGTGACATCCTTCAAAAAACAAAATCTTTTTTTTTTCTTTTTTAAATTTGTATATTTTTCTTTAAAACTATGTAGAAATTACGGATGACTCTCAAATTTTCTGAAAAGTTAAATATTTTTTATAATTAATTCATAATCAAAATTCAGTTACTAAAAACCTCAGTGATTAACACCATTTATCATTCTGATTTATCGGTGATGTTTTGAAAATCGTTTCGTCGAATATAATCCCAAATAAATCTCGTTTAATCGCCGATTTATTCAGAAAAAAACGATTAATCACGATTTTACCCCGATTTTTTTTCAAAATTGAAGAAATCGTCGTGATTTTCATAACATGGGTGGCAACAAAGGATTAAACAAGAAAATTCAAACGAATCTATAACAAATGTATTCTTCCTTTTTTTATGTGTTATTTCTTACTGTATGGAATTCCAAGAGCTAGACTGACCGATATTTGTTAGAGTAAAATTAGAACAAATTAAGAAAGAACATCCAGTATATAAATGAATAATAGATCTTGTATATGAATTATTTTAAATAGAATGATAAGATGGTGAATATCCTAGTTTTTATATAAGTATTTATTTTATAAAATAAAATAATAAACTAGAGCTTTCGGCATCTCTAATGCCATCATCAGTAGTAGTGCAACACAATAAAAATAAAATAAATAATAAAAATAATAAAAACTAGAAAGACGGAAAATTCTAATTTATGTTGAATAACTATTGAGTAAATGAAAATTACTAACAATTAATTCAATATAACATGTTGTACCGATATAACTATCAGAATAATCATAATTGTATTGCGCTACTATTGATGATGACATTAGAGATGCCGAAAGCTCTAGTTTATTATTTTATTTTATCAAATAAATACTTATATAAAAACTAGGATATTCACCATCTTATCATTCTGTTTAAAATAAGAACATGCAGTGTAGTAGTTTACATTTGTGATTAAAATTTAAAATAAACTTATGAGAAATTCATCACCTAGAATCTTGTTCTTGCTTGAAAACCCTATTGAAACTATTATTTTGATTTATCTATGGGAGACACAACATATTCATGACGATCATGATTGATTTCATGGTTCTATTGCATTAGTAATCGACTTAGATCTACAGAGATAATCGGAAAAAAAATGATATGTTGAAGATTGTTCAATCAGAGAAGATACATTGAAATATGTTACAGTATTGGATTATACAAAGCTCTTAGTTATTCTCATAGTTTCACTTTCAAGTGAAACTTAAAGAAAAAAATCTCTTATAGTAATGTGGAAAATGTCAAACGTTTCTAGACTCGGACGGAACAAGTACGAATGTTTATGCAATTGAATAAAATAGTGAACTAGAATAATAATCGAGTCGATATATTATTATAACAAGAAGTAAAATACATACTTTTCATTTTTAATAAAAAAATCCATTCTCTATGAAATCTTTTTTATTTGAAGAAGCATCAATGTTACTTCGAATGATAAAATAAAAACATAAATGCATAGATATTGTATGACAGAATAAGCACTGATAAAACTTAGATGCAAATAGAATTTAATAAATTCGTTACTTTTTTTATGATTGATATGAAAGGCGAATGTAAGTTCACGATTATACGTGTGTCGGATAATTATATTGTATTTACTTAACAGTAAAAGAAAAAAATATCGTTTTACGATTATGTAGACTAATTAACGTATGAGGCACTAGAAAAGTTTTTTAATTTATATCACAGTTATAATTTTTTCAGTAATTTTTTTCTATAACGGGTGGCACAGAATAAATTCTACTGTTTTTATTTTAAATATTTCTCCTCTATTCTTCGTTTTATCGAAACATCTTTTTTCATTAAAAGATAACGCTTGAAATTCTCTACAAAATCATATAAAATCAT
>JAJEKB010021389.1:1324350-1358542 GCA_022393335.1 Macrotrachela quadricornifera | reverse complement strand
ATATGTTTTGCATTTTCCCTCCTTTTATCAATATATAGATTTTTTTTCTTTTTCTCTTCTTCTTTTTTTTCTAATGTCTATTTAATCGACGAATGAACAAATATCTAAATAAAATGACCCATTCGAAAGGTCATCTATAATATTAACCAATTATCTTATTTAAACAGATTATTTTTATAATAAATATAATACTAGTGTTATACTCTTTTAAAGAATTTTCATTGTATTGTTTTATAGTTGACTAGTGACATCATTTTAAAATAAATTTTTGAGAAAATCTTCAACTTTATAATTATTTTTAGTATTTAGATATATATATATATATATTGGTCTTTCATTTGAAAATAAATTGATCAATGAAAAGATCGATGTAGTCAAAATGCATTATTTTAGCACATTTTTACAAAAAGAAAAATGTCGCTTGTGTATTTAGAAAATTAAATCTTAATAGATTTATTTTAAGAGATGATATATTGATATTATCTTAAAGAAGATTATATTCATATGTATCAAATTAACAATTAATGATGCATAGGATAAATTTTGTATTAATGAATATTATCTTATCTTGATTGATGAATTTCTTTATAATGAAATTTATGAGAAGAATATTAAATATATTTGAAAGTTTTTTATTCATTCTTTCGTTTAATATTTTATTTTTGATAATTAATTATACTTAATTTTTTATAATAGATGTCGCATTTAATAAATTTTTTCATAATGAATTTAATTAGAATTATTTTTATAAATATATAATATGTAAGATATGGAATAATCTATGATTGTATTAATAAAAAAATTCTATGAAAAATATTTATTAAAATAAGTTTGGGAACTCTTAAACGAAAAATTTTATGATAGATGGTTTAATTGTTTGAATATGATCATATGGAGATTTTATACAACTTGATTTTTATGAGAATGACTATATTTCAGAAGAAATATATAGAAAACATTGATCATTTAACGAATTGAAAAAGATAGAAAAGATAGTATTAGAAAACGAATAAAATTTTATATTAATGTGCAATGATGATACTTTTTCACATTATTTTATAGCCCTATTACTTAAACTCAAACTCTAAAAAAATTCAAAAACATCATTTTAAAGATACATTTTAATTAAAAACATGACTAATCCTAGAGGATGTTCCTTTACAAAATTATGTCAAAAAGAAAATAATCGGTGTGTCAAGCACATTTGAACAAGATCTATCCAACACACATCAATCCAAAATAAAAAACAAACCACTGCTATAAAAAATTGCCTAGAAGCCCAAATTAACCAAGATATACCACTAAAACGTCCTGATATTCGTTAATAGAGCTATGTCCAATAAACAAACAAGTGTGCCTTATGTAATTCTGAATGGTGTATAATTCAATTGATTTTTGCGCGATAGCATATCTCCAACACCTAAATATCTATCTCGGTTATATGAATTCAAGAATAATGTATCCTGAAATTTGCATATTTAAGTGTGTCAAACATGAAAGTGACTGTGTCCTATAGAAATCGACGAGCTGTATATAATGATATTGAGATTGACCTGATTAAAGGCCTTTCACAGATCATAAGCTATCCGAATGATGAATATCCAAAGCTAATCGATCGAGAGATTCGGCTTACTGATTACGTGAACTAAGAAAACAATTGAGTCTTATACAACTCGATAAGTTCTTTCTAATGAGAGAAGTAGCAGTTGTCTGCAGACTCGCTCAGCGTTTTATCCTAGAACCATCTGGTGAAAGCCTTTGTTAGATTATTCATCTATGCAAATTCCAAAAGTGACATGGTAAAGAAAATACACTTAACTAAGAATTACCAACGCAGGATTTAGACTTCTTGTGCAAGATAATTTTTGATGAAAATTTGCAGAAAAAGTATATATCTAGCAGCAGTAAAGAAAAAGTAAACATCAATCTTGAACTCAGATTTCCTACCATATAATATTTTCGACCAAATTTTATTAAAATTATCAAAAACTAATATCTCATTAATTAAAACAAAATAATTATTAGAAATTAAGCCCAGACTTATCTGATCCATCCTCAAGATTAATTTTGGACAAATTTTTAGATAAAAATTAGTACATAATGTCTAGTTGATTGATAGTTATCGAAAAATTAATCATTTGAGAAATTAATCTCATATTTATATTCTATACCCTGATATATCCCTGATCAACTTTATGCGAAATATAATTAAATGAGAATCAGTTAATAACTAATTTGGTAATACTAACCACATAGTCAAACATCCTAGACTCGATTAGGTTTCAGTCAAACTTTATACGTGATAATTAATTATTAAGGATTTATCAATCAATGAATAAATTAATAAAACTTCCAACATATTCAAAATCATCGAGCTGGATTACCTTTGCATCAAGTTCTATGCAAAATATTAATACCGAATAATCAATTAATGATTATTCAATAATTGGTTAATTGTTAGGTAAGAGAGGTGTCATGTGATCAATGACAAAACTTGCATGCAAAAAAATAATATTTTTATATGAGCTATATAACTTGAAAGCCCATGAGAAGTGAGGACATGTCTCACACACTAAGAGAAAATGTATCGCATGTGTCGCACTTTGCAACGCAATGTGCGACACATTCAAGTGCAACACGAGGTGCTCGTTGTGACATATTTCTTTCATTGAAGGTACGACACATTCTGAAAGCATGGTTCAAATCTACCATATGGCAAATTTTGAATTTTTTTTCAAAAGGATGTGATTCATATATTTTCCGATTTAACTGTTGCCATATTGAAAATTCGAGGAGGTCAGATTACCGGATCTGTCCATCCTTGATGGGATTCGATCTCCATCAGACAACTTAATGATAGTCCTCTCTCGATCTTTGGTCGACAATGGCGTATTTTCAAGAAATAAATAATCGAGAAATAATTGTAAAAAAATAATTAAGATGAAAATATACAAGTTCTGTACGTTCAATCACGTTGTTTATATATAGCTGTATATTTGAAACAAGAAGGTGAATGAACAATTAGCAGACAAAGAAAGAAATATATATACGACACATTTTCTTCATTGAGATTGCGACACATTTATTTTTAGTGTGTACCTAACAAAATTCTAATGATTATTTTCAAATATCTGCACCATCATGATATATTTTATTCTTTCTTAAATATTAATCAACGACTTGATTTGATTATTAATAGTACAATTATTGGAAGAACATTAACATTAATATCGTTTTTTGATTTATCATATCCATCTGCTGATACATTACTTGATCGTATTTGTGGAATTTTACCTTATATTGATGATAATATTGAATGGATTAATGTTAAATCATCAATAATAGAACATATTCTTGTATCAGCAAATTATCGTGACTTAGAAGCATTTGGTTTATATATTACTTCAAAAACAGATATTGATTTGTTATTTTCTGGTAAGATATTGTCTTCTGTTCCATCATAATCTATTAGAGAATTAAATGAAGATTATTTGAAATTGGTTTGATAAGGGAAATAAAATAAAAACTAAACAATTTATTTTAAAAATTTTCAATATTTATTTATTTATTTAGAAACAAGTGTTTTATATTCGAACATCGTCAACAAATTGAAACGTTTACTATCAAAACAAAATCAGTTTTGCCAAAAATTGATTCGTTTGATCTATCCAACATCGACAATATATTAGAAGGTAAAGAAATATTTCAATTTTTATTTGAGAAATGTTTTATCATGTTCAAAAATTTAGAATATTTCAATTTTTGTTCATTCGTTGATCACCAAGAGTTGGTATTTGAATCAATAACTTCGATCCCATTTTCATCAAATCTATTTGAATTACATGTCCAGGTGAATAGTCTTAATAATTATTTTTATATACTTGATGATCATTTTACTAAATTATCTATAGCGATATGTGGTTATGATAGTTGTTAGCGTCCATAGATGTGATTCTATGACGCCAACGTATAGTTTAAATATATATATTATTATTTCTTTTTTTTTTCTCCTATGTGTGGTTCGAGTGACCACATATATGTATCTTTTTCCTTCCTATGATATAAATATCTATATCACTATATTGATCATCACGAGACTTTCTTTCTTTCTGTTATTGTGTTATTTTTTCTATCTTTCTATGTTATATTTCGATATATATATAAATATATACATATTTAGATATTTCTGTTGTTGTTTTTGTTTTTTCTAATTTTGTCTCGTCGTGATTGTTTCCTTTGTTATTTCATCATTATTGTTTGTTATATTTTATTGATTATCATCAATAAAATCTTTATCACCATTATTATTATTCATTCATTTACACCCTCAAGACACGGTAGGCATTTTTATTGTGAGTTTTCTCGAACATTAGTCGGCTAAGATCCTATATATAGTATTTCTGCCTTCGTAGTTCACGGTGGTAGAAGCCATTAGCTACATTTCCAAAAGGAGAACCTCACAATTGGTGGAGAAGTTGGGCATAAATTAGTCTGCGCATTATTAACTTTTCAATAACTCTGAAAAAAAACAAAAAAAGAAATTTGTTTTCTATTCTTTCATTTCTTTTCTTTTCTATATTAATATCATTATCGTATATACACATATATACATATATATGTATATCTAAATTTCTTTTCTTTCCTTTCTGTTTATTCACTATATTACATAATAAAATTTAAATAAAATCGAGTACATCTAGTTAACTATATAATAAAGATCATATATCTACTATATCAAAAATACAATCGTACGATTCTTTACAAGTACAATCCACGACAGACACTAATATATTTACATCAACTAAAATTCAACCAACAACTATAAAAACTACTAGTAATAATAATAGACGAAAAGCTATT
The DNA here is from genome assembly GCA_022393335.1 of Macrotrachela quadricornifera. Classification (NCBI taxonomy): domain Eukaryota; kingdom Metazoa; phylum Rotifera; class Eurotatoria; order Philodinida; family Philodinidae; genus Macrotrachela; species Macrotrachela quadricornifera. Next base: position 1,353,682 of record JAJEKB010021389.1, on the reverse strand, counting down.
TTACCGACACCAAATAGACCATCCAATGAACAAAATATATCGATTATGAATAGTAAAAAAGATTCAATTAATAAAGAAAAAATTGTTAAACTTAAGGATAATCGTAGTAACTCGCGTGAAAAAGACGATGTCTATAAGATTGATAATAATACAAATGAATCAACACTTCAAGAATCACAAGTTGATATTAATGTTGAAGGGAATGAGTATATTGAAACCACAAACGTTCATAAAAATATCTCTCAAAAACATAATTTTGACGAAATAGAAAAGTTTGATCAATTGCTACGGCAATATAAAAACTATACGAAAACAACTACAATAAATAGTTCAACAAGAAAGAATGTAGAAGATAATCTAGAAAATAATTCACAAAGTGAAGATGAAAAACACGATAACAGTTTCGATGATTTTGTTTTAAGTAATTTTATTCCTTTTACAGGAAGGCAAAATGTTTTACAATGACTTGATGAATCCGAAACTAAATTTAATCGTTTTCGTATTGTAAGAAATTTGCGTTATGTGGCCGTTCCTTTGTTAGTTGAAGGTGAAGCACGACACAAATATATAAGACATCGAAGAGAAATTCGTAGCTTCGATGACTTTTATGAATTCTTATTGGTGCAGTATGATGTGGATATTACCTCATTGAATTCACCTCGATCGTCTGCAGTTGTTGTTAATAAGTCATCTACAGTATCTACATCTTGTCAAACTAACTTCATAAGCAAACCATATTCATCTATCATTAATCACAGTAATGCATCCACGGTAATGCGTCAATTATCTCGCTTATCTAATGATGCTACTGCTGATGTTGAAGCCACCAAGGGTATTGTTGAAGGCTCAGCCATAAAGTTAGCAGTAATCTCTAATAATTCCATTAATTCCAAAAAGGATCAAACTTTAAGTGACTTACGTAAAGTTATTGTTGGAGATTTAATTAAAAATCCAAAGACTTTTAAAGGAAATAAAGATGATGTAAATAAATGGATTAAAGACATTGAACATCTTTTGACTATGGCACATATTTCAGATTCTATTCGATTAGATATCATTTCATATTCATTGCGTGGTGATGGTTTGAAATGGTTTAAAAATAATCGATCATCATTCACTTCGTGGAATGTTTTTGTACGGGAATTGAAAAGAGCTTTTATTTCATCATTTCATAGCGAGTTAGCTTCCAAAAAACTCGAGTCTTACTCTCAAGGAGAAAATCAATCTATCCGCAGTTTTTACAATGAAATATTGAAACTGTGCAAGGAAGTTGATATTACTATGAGTGAAGCAACAAAATTAAAAACTCTTTTGAATAAAACTAAGCCTAGTATTCAATTCGAAGTTCGAAAGAAAAAACCTATATCAACTAGTGAATTTATCTAACATGCTATGGAAACAGAAGAACTTTTACAACTAACTAATATTAACACTAGTGGCTCAATTATAGATGATCATAATACGAAAGTTGTACAAAAAACAGCTCCATTACTCACAGTTCCAGCGTTGCCTATACCACAATCATTTGATAATTCAGTCAGTAATAATGCAAATCCGTATACACGACGTCCCTACAATGATTACCAACTTCCAAATAATCGCCCTAAGTTCTATAAACCTAACGCTTCATCCTCGTATTCTCAATTTTCTCGTAATACATATCAACCTAATCAAAATTTCTTAAGAACTAATCAGCAGAGAATGCATAATACTTCAATGAATATGAGTCGTAAGCAATTGCCACCATCACAAACTCGAGTTACAAATAATAATTTTTCTCGTAACAGCATAGTGAATGCTATAGATTTACCATCTTTCTCGTCAGATCTAGAACCTTTACAGGAGACACATTCATCTAATGTTTGTAGTCAATGTCATGAATTTGGACATGAGGCGTTAGCCTGTCCGAATTTTTAGCCCCGGGGACACCGTACGATGGTGTTGTCTCCGGTAAGAAAGTTATAAAACCATCTAAACCCTGTTTAATTTATTTGACTACCCTTGTTAATGATTATCATACTAAAATCTTAACTGACACCGGAGCAACCACAACATTTATAAACGAAAAATTGTTAAAACATCTTAATGTCATAAACAGAGCCCCTTATTCTTTTGTTTTGACCGATGGGATCGCACCTTTTCACGTTCTAGGCACCGTTCAGTTATCTATCCGATTTGCTACTGAAACTACAACAATAGAAGCTCATATAGCTCGAAATTTATGTACGAATCTCATCTTATGAATGGACTATATTAATCGATATAATCTAAGTTTTGACGTGCAACATCAAACTATATCGATTGAATATCGGAAGAGCGTGTTAACAATGAATATTGATTCGGATTATAAGCTTCAGTATATACCTGTCACTTCTTTGAAATCCATATGTATTCCCCCTTATTCAACTCGTTCAACATTAGTTACTATATCTATATCATCTATTTGTTCCTCCTTGATTCCAAACCAAAACTTGCATCGATATAATAGTTTGTTTGTAACACATACCCTCCTAAATTTTCGTAATTATCATTGCATGATTTCATTCACTAATAAGTCATACTTTCCTCAGTATATACGCAAAGGATATTGTGTTGGATTTCTACCTTGTCGTACTATGTCTCAGTCGCTGCCCGGAGCATCTACCTCTCTGCAAAAATCAATTGATGCCACCAGTTTTTCTGGTGAGTCAACAGCCCTATCTAATTTCTATGCAAATACTTTATTGAATCCTCATTCAACACATACATTCTTACCATCGATCACCAATATATCTAGCATATATTCTAACCGTTTATCTTATTGTAATACTATAAAACCATCTGCTAAGTCAGTAAATAATTACATCGACGCATTAGTTAAACCGATTGATAATCCAAAAAATAGAGCTAATGTATCTTCTTTATTAACTCGATTCTCACAAATCTTCGATGGTAGTAAACATAATATAGCTAAAACGTCTATTCATCATGTTATTAATACTATTCCTCGTTCTGCTCCGGCTTGCAGACCTTATCCGCAGCCTGACAAGGAGCAAGCTATGTATAGTTTAATGCAATAATTTCTTAAAGCGGGTTTAATTTCAGAATCACACTCGCCATATGCTGCACCTGCGATATTAGTTAAAAAGAAAGATGGGTCTTACCGCTTTGTCGTTGATTACAAAAAATTGAATTTAATAACTATAAAAGACTCGTCGCCCTTACCAAATATGGAGGATACTTTTCGCAAATTAGGACAAGACTTTTCTTATTTCTCAAAGCTCGACCTTAAATCAGGCTTTTATCAAATTCCAATACGAGATACGGATAAAGCCAAAACAGCTTTTGTCACACTTTTCGGGTTGTATCAATTCAACGTGTTGCCCATGGGATTAAAAAATTCACCTCCCACATTTCAGAAAGTCATGACTGATACACTAAAATCATGTCGTCAGTTCTCTCTCGTATATTTGGACGACATAATTATCTTTTCTAAGTTGTTCGAGGAGCATTTACATCATTTAGAATGTGTTTTGGCAGCTTTAAAAGCTAAACATTTAATCCTTTATCCTCCAAAGTGCGTACTTGCAGTGCATCAAATTGATTATTTAGGACATACTTTTAGTCAAAAACGTATGACACCGATGTGAGAAAAGATAGATGCAATCCTTGAAATAAAAGAACCACACACTCTTGCTCAAGCAAATAAATTCATAGGCGCTCTAGGCTCGTAACGGAAATTTCTTCCTAATTTTGCTGCTGTTGCGGCTCCGATCCATGCTATCACTAATCTAACTAAAGATCAGCGGCATAAATTTAAGTGAACAGTCACTCAATCAAAAGCTATTCACGATCTAAAGAGTTTGTCAGTTAGTCAGCCATTGTTTCTCCACTATCCGGTAGATAACGTCTCACTAATGTTGACTATCGATGCTAGTGGAATAGGAATCGATGGAGTTTTACAGCAGATTGTTTATGGTGAAATACGAAATTTGTACTACCATTCGCAATTGATGACTCCATGTGAGCGTAAAAATAGTACGATTGAAAAAGAAGCTTTAGCGATCTATAAATGTTTTGCTAGAATGCGTACTTTTCTGTTAGGTCGCAATATTATTATTCGTACAGATCATTGTCCTCTATGCCATATTATGGAAAAGACAGTTCGTAATGCGCGAGTTGATCGCATAACTCATCTAATTCAAGAGTACAATATAGAAAAAGTAATTCATATAAGAGGGCGTGAAAATTGTCTTTCTAATTTCCTCTCCCGCTACTCTAAAGAAAACGATGACGATCTATTTGAAAATGATTACGAATTAGCGAGTAAGTCTAATGTTCAACAAAAACAAGCATTGTCTTCTCCATTTGTTTCGAAAGCGTCTTTAAATCGAAAAGAGAAACATCCATAGTTACTCGCTTCGATGGTATTGCGATCTCATGTAAATCCAAATAAATTGACTCAGAAAACTAATACATCACCTGACGTGTCAATCATTGATAAAGAAACTCATATGCATTTAGATACAGATCAACCATCAACTAATACAAGGCATAATATCTTTTCTCGTAATCAGTTTGATTTGACTAAACTAGAAGAAGAACAGATGAAAGATCTTAACATACAGAATATAGTGAAACGAATTAAAAGTGGTATGAATAACTTACTATTCGTCTTAAAAAATAATCTCGTTTATAGATTAATTACACCTAAACGTTCTTGTAAAAGAAATATAGAAGTAATTTATCTTCCGTCATCGATGATTTCTTCTTTGCTGCAAGCTTGTCATGATGATCCCATGACAGGCGCGCATTTTTCTTTTGATCGTGTTTATCATAAAATAAAGTCACATTTTTGGTGGCTATATATGAAATCAAGTATAAGAAATTATATAAGATCGTGTATCTTATGTAAACAATTTAATATTTGTCGTCATAAGAATTATGGTCATTTGCGCCCAATCACTCCACCTGAAGGGCCATTTTTATTAATTGGAATAGACTATTGCGGTCCTTTAAAGAGAACTCCGCGTGAAAATCAGTACGTTTTGGTCATTACTGACTACTTCACTCGGCATATAACCGCTATACCTCTACCTAATTGTACTGCTGAAACTACTGCTCAAACCTTGTTTAACGTGTATTTTTGTAAATATGGAGTACCGGCGGTAATTCTTAGTGATCAAGGATCACATTTTCGCAACCAGTTGATGGAAAATATCACACGCTTGATAGGCTATAATCAGATCTATAATACTCCATATCATCCTCAGTCAAATGGTGTTGTGGAACGCTTTAATGCTACTTTTGTTCCACAAATATCTAAACTTCAGGATACGCAAGCTAATAACTGGGATGAATATCTACAAGCTGTAGTATTCGCTTATAATACAGGTATACATAAGACGACAAGATACTCATCCTATGAATTATTGTATGGTCGTCCAGCGCGTTTACCTATTCATGTACGACCACAAAGCTTTTCTTTCCACAGGCCGAATGATTACTTCGAACAACTACGAAAAACTTTGCGTATATATCATCAGGCAGCAAAACATCATGTAGTTTTACAGCAGCAAGATGCTAAGATTACATATGATCATAATCGTTCTAATCTTCAATATGGTACTGGTGACAAAGTATTAATTCGTATTCAAGGTAGTCGAGGCAAACTTGAACCAAAATTTTTTCCTATACCCAGAATAATTAATCGAGTCAATCATCCTATTTATGAAGTACTAGACGAACAAACGAATGTATTATCGCAGGTCCATGTATCCGACCTACGCCCTATTTTAGTCTATTAGTAAATATCTATTTATCTATTTTTCCATGACATTATCCTGTTATTCAATGATATCTCTTTCTTCTATATTATAATATGTTTTCGTGTGGAATCGTCCGATATCCTGGTAGAAATCATTAGATTTTAACTTTTATCGATTGTGTAAACCAGTGGGCCCAGAGGTTTTCAATAATCGTATAAACAGAAATATATTTCTATTGATAATGAATACATGTATAAGTAACATATCCATTTGTACATTTACTCATAATTATTATTTCCACACTTTCGTAGCTTATCTTTCTACTATGTTTTACAATCGCAAAACACCATTCGATTACAATCCTCGTCCTTTATTACCACCTCAACAAACTATTTCATCATCTATTTTTCATCGATCCTCGCCTATAGTTTCTAACACCAATCGTTTTCCATTATCGAACACGTTGTTGGATTCCCACAATTCATTTGTGTTGTCTCCGACTCGCTCGGAGTATAGGTGAAGAATTAATTTCACTATTGTCAATTATTCCCAATATTTCCTGTCTTCACATATCTTTGAGAGATAAATGTGATATGTTTAAATCATCATTATGGTCACCTATTGTATTACATGACCTTATCGAATTTTATCTTTGGTCAGAATTATCTTGTTCTTGGACAATGGATGAATCAGTCAGTCTACTGTGTATCATGCCAGCTCTTCGACGGCTTTCATTAAATATTGTTGTAGATGATGCACGTCTACTTGATGGAAAACAAGTTCGATCGGCCTTATCTATTGCGAACAACTTACATACTTAGGGGTATCCAAAAGTAATGTCGCGTCCATATCATTTCCTTATAAAAAGCTTTTAAAAAAATTCTTTTTTTATAGGATGATAGAGAAAATAAAGCTCTATTTTTCTATACTATTTCATCACTATTCAACTAGTATTATACTAATAAAATTCCGAGCAGAACTATTTTTGTGTAAAACTTAACTATCGGTTAAAGTAGATTAAATGGATACGCTTTGCATTTCAATTTTCAATCACTTAGTAGGTTGTATTGAAAAACAAAACATACCACAAGATGCAGCGTGAAAAGCTCTACAATTTTTGAGGAACAGCTTATTTTATAATTACACTTTTAGTTTTCAAAATAGACAAAATTTGGAGCGACTAAATTTCGACTATGCGAAAACGACACTTTTTAGATACAAGATGAATTCACTTTTTCTCATGTCACCTTTTTATCCTCTAATATCTTTTATTTAAAAAAAAACAAAATATATCATGAGATGCGGCGTCAAAAGCCCTACAATTTGTATAAGATTGTTTATTTTAATTACTTCTTGTTTCCAAAAAATGTTAAATTCTCTCCGACTATGCTGAAAAAATCAATTTTTTCTATACGAAGGAAAGTTTCATTTTTTCTTATCTGAAATATAAAATAAGCTGTTCCTTAAAAATTGTAGAGCTTTTCACGCTGCATCTTGTGGTATGTTTTGTTTTTCAATACAACCTACTAAGTGATTGAAAATTGAAATGCAAAGCGTATCCATTTAATCTACTTTAACCGATAGTTAAGTTTTACACAAAAATAGTTCTGCTCGGAATTTTATTAGTATAATACTAGTTGAATAGTGATGAAATAGTATAGAAAAATAGAGCTTTATTTTCTCTATCATCCTATAAAAAAAGAATTTTTTTAAAAGCTTTTTATAAGGAAATGATATGGACGCGACATTACTTTTGGATACCCCTAAGTATGAATACATTTCATTATGCGGTTGATTATTGTGGAGCATCTCTTCAATATAGTGTGATTTTTAATCTTACACAAACATGGTTACCACAACCAATAGCCTTCACATTTGATGCAAAATGCTCTAGTGCTTTCTTATATACAATTCCATTTAAATTTCATCGATTCGGGTCTTACGGATTTTCTTCCGAAGTGAAGAATATATACCCAGAACAAGAATTAATCACACGTTATGGTGAAGGTGCATATATTGAACAATATAGTTCACAAATACCAGCAGACCTTAGTAGTGTGTATACTGTTATGCAAAATGCCTATCATATAGAGCAGCTTACATTATACTTGCCTTATGAATCTGAGAGGAATGCGTTCGGTAAGTATTTTAAAGCATTAACATATAGCTATATTTATATACTAAATGATGTAGATTTGAAATTTATTTTAGAATTGAATGAAAAACTGTACAAACCTATATCGATACAACAACAACAACAACAACGATTTTATCTTAATTCGTTGTGTCTTGAGGGTAACTATTGTAATAGTATGGTGTTAATTCAATTACTAATTGATTTTGGATTACATCTTCGTAAACTACATATTGATTTTAATTGTCTTCAAAATCTTATCGATGATCATATTAACAATACTCGATTAAAAATAGCACTGATACAAAGAAATCGTATATATTTTGAAATTGACGTAATTAATGAATCAAAAGTGGATTCAGGAGATTTTTATCGAGTTATTCACTTTTTATTTGATGTCAAATATAGCGTTAGACATGTGACGCTCTTTCCAGCAGGAAATTATTTGAAGTTACACGAGTCAATCGAAGATATGAGATTCTTAATAAACATCTTATCATCGTTTAAACATTGTACACAACTTATATCAATTGTCATTTATCATTGTATATTATCAAATCCAATTGATGATAATAAAGAATTAACATCGATCGAAAATAAACTTCATAAATTATTAAATGACAATATCCATCTAATAGTTGAACAAAATTTTTATCTTGATTGTGATTGTGACAATAGAACAATAAAACTCTGGTTAAAATAAACTGAGAATTATCTTTATTAAATAATTTTTTTGTTAAAATAAAATTAGTAAATATTTTACTGCTTCCATCATGCTATTTTCGATAATCAGCTCATTGAGAAGTATTAGCTGTATACGTTGAACTAATTGACACATGTCGAAAGTAAATTTTTACCCTAGTGAAACATCCATTTTAAATGATAGAAAGTTGAAACTTTTAGAGTAGATACTATTCAATAAGATGATCATTTTATTGAACGGAAACCTTTTTGTCCGACGTTTTCTTTGTGTCAAAAGACTAGTCACAAAAATCGGAATACATTAGAAACATCTGTAGAAGTGATATTCAGTTACGAAACTTGAAAGAATTTAAAATGAAAGGTAATCACTAAGACAGAGTATCCTAGGAGGTTGACTTTCACTTTTGTCTTAACTTGAGAGCAGTCTATTGGAAAAATAACGGATTCCCGCCAAAAGAGAACTTTATATTTGAGATTGCCTTGGGATAGACTAAAATAAAAACATGTTCCCGTGAATGCCCAATGAGTTTGAAAGTTCTCTAAATATTCCTGCAGAAATACCATTAAAAAGATCAGTCGTTTCGAAAAATGTCTGGGCAATGTTGAAGTATTGTTTTTTTGTTATATCTGTGTAAATAGACTATGAATAGACGTTGCTCTCCTCACCGGAATCTTATGTTCTTTCAGTAGGCTGCCCTCAAGCTAAGGCAAAAGTAAAAATTAATCCCCTCGGACACCCTGTCTTGGTGATTAGCTTTCATTTAAAATTTTTCCAAATCTCATAACTGAATAGTACTTTCACAGATGTTTCTAATGTATATAAAATTGTTGATTAAATCTTGTTTCTTGCCAAAGAAATATAGCTTCCAAAAACCGAGTTTTTGTGACTGGCCCTTTTGTCACAAAGAAAACGTTGGACAGAAAACGTTTCCGCTTAATAAAATGATCACCTCATTGAATAGTATCTACTTTAAAAGTTTCATCTTTCTATCATTTAACATGGAGAAATTCTAGAAATCCAATTTTTTCTGATAAGCCTCAACTTGTATTCATTATTTGGACTCTTCCGTGAGATTTTTAAAATTTTTTGAATCTTCATCTGTGCTTATATTTAGAAGTTCTACAAACTCAAAAAGTTTCATTCTATTTGAAGTAAGTCGATGTAAAGTTTGATGTGTTTTCGAAGGAATAACCGAATTGAGAAAAGACGTCTGTTTATGAACGTTGTTCAATTATTAATGAATAATGTTAAAGATGAAATTTATTCAATAGCTAAACGACCTATAAATTTAATTAACAAGTATTCATATTGTTCAAATGCTGTTTCATGATATGATGTAGGAAATGAATCTATCTATAAGTCCTTAAAAAACATGAATAGAAGACAATTTACTATTATGTTACATACAGATGGTATTCCTGGTACTTAAATAAGTGGAAAATCATTGTGACTAGCTCAAGCAAATATTCTTGAAATTCCTCCTCCTGTTCAAGATTATGTGAATAATGCTGTTATGATATTTGATTAGGTGGAATTCATCTGAATAGAGACTTGTTATGGAATAATATTGTTGAACAAATCCAAAACTTATACAACGATGAAACTATAATAAAATAAACCAATAATATCAAAATTAAATTTAATATTCGATTATAATTAATTACTTTTGATTTACCTGGACTATCATGTTTAGGTAAAAATAATTTTGTAGTTGTTTCGAGCGACGTGTTTTATAATGATAACAAATATGCTTCGAGTTAAAACAGGAAGGCAAACTTTAGATGTTCTGTAGTAATTCAAAGATAATTTAGCAGATTATGTTGTATAAATAGTTATTGTTATGTTGCCAATTAAACTTGTTTGATGCATGGTATCACAATGAAAAATAATTTTTAAGTGTTGATTGTATATTATATATTTTTCTATTTTCGAGATGTTTTATTATATGTATCACCAATATCATTATTTTATTTTTACGAAATAAATTAGCTTTATATTACTTAAATTATTTTGTTTATATTCATATCAAAATGAGGAAGAATCATATGATATTAATTCCTTCTTTAGTAATATTATAAAGATTTAGTCGAACATTATGGTCTGACATTTGAGCTTTGTACATCATTCATATTCATTCAACTCTGTGAGCTCAAATTAACAGGCATGAAGCATTATCAATGACTTCATGTTTTCTTCGAAAATCTTATATTGATAATGCAGTTAAATAATGCCAAGACAAGAAATTTATTATTCTTGAATAATTTATCATCTGGTATAAAGTAGATTGTAGTTTTTATTCTGATAATACATTAAATATTGCTTATTTAACTCAACATAAAAGTTTCGATGAGAGATATACGAATAAAATATTAAATGTCTGATTGATCGTAAAATGCAAAGTTGGAAAGAGAAAACCTAAAAATACAAAAATTAATGTTGTAAAAATTGTTTAATGTCCATGAAAAAAATATGTTTATCTCTTATTGTTTCTAAAGATCAACGATTAAAATAATAAAATACAGTGTTCAATACTACTTGTCATAGGCTATTGCCAGTATGCGAAACTGCTTGAGAGTGATATATATACAAAATGTGCAAGTTTTTTTTGAATATTACTGTAATATTAAAATGTAATTTAATATAATAAAATTATTCATAATATACTTTTGAATATGTAAATATATGGAATTATTTTCTGTCAAAAATATTCAACATATTATATTACATTTAAATAAAATTCTTTTTTTATTTATTTATATATTTAACACAAAAATATTTCAATAAGAATAAATGAGATATTCATTCACTATGTTCATTACACGTGTATTGATATTGTAATGAAAAGTGCTGCTGTTTATGTTTCATCAATTGTCAAGATTTATTTAATAATCAAATTATTCTATTGATTATTTAGGATTTTTTTTTATTTATCAATTAAGTCTATGCCTATATTAATTAGGAAAATAAAATAGAAAATTTGAATATAAATCAAACGGATATGTCTGACAGAAATAATTTATGTCATTTATAAATTAATTCAACATGAAAATACAGTTAGTGATTAAAACAATGCAAATATATATATATATAAAATAAAAAAAGTCAAGAAAAAGGAATATAGCTGATGCTTATGCTCTGTCATGAGATAAAAGACACGCTCTCCGTGAAAATTCACACAATGGAGCATAGAGGTCACCATTATCGTGGAATGTACGAGAAGTGCATTAGCTGATCTCGACTTATCGAATAAATCAAGATATTTGTATGATTATTTTTAAATTCATAGAAAGAGATATTACAGTTAAATAATCTCATAGAAATTTATTAGTCAATGAAATTCATTATATATATATTAATTATTTATTCTTAAGAATTCTCAAAATAATTCTTGTTTTCGACTGAAAGATAAAATTGAACTAGAATAAGAAGATGAATTTTCAATTTCTAATAAATAATTATAAAATAATAATATATAAGAAAATTTTTTCAATGAAATATTCAATAGATTAAGAAATATAAAATTGTTATATATATGTATATATATATATATATAGAAAAAGAAAAAAAAAAAAAAGTTCACAAATGGACATGTTTAGTACTTGTAACAATTAATCCATTAGATAACTGATGTTGTTTATTTGTAACTGTAGTTAAAGATGATAATGATGATGATGAATCTTGATTAATTTGAATTTCTTTAACAATAATTGAATTTGTTTTTGAACGATAATCATTATCATCTGATGATGAAGTTTTTTTTATTTTATTTAATTTATAATTATTATTATCTTTTAATGAATTAATTTGAAATTTTTTTTTTAATTTTTTATTATTTATATCTTCACTATCATATTCACTTTGATTTGTTGTTAATTGAAATTTTTTATTCGATTTTTTTTTAGTTTTTAATTCTTTTTTTTCTTCCTCTTTTTTTAATTCATCCCATTTACCAATATCATGAAATCTATCACCTATTCTATTATAATATGATGTTAACGAATCATATGTACTTGAACGATCTTTTTCAAAACATATTGAACATAAATCACTACATTTTGGTAATAATAAAAAATATGTTAATGGAGATATTGAACAATTTGACCATGCAATTAATAATAAATACCTTAAAAAAATTTAATTAAATTTTAGTGAACAATGGAATGGTTTGATTATTCAGATTATTCGTTTCTATTATGGTTTCCTTTTTACTTTTCATCAAAAATTTCAACTGTTAAATTTTATACAAATTTGAAATTTTATTATTTGTTTTTTTATTTTAAAATAAGAGCAGAAAAAATTTGCTTAACTAACCTTGATATTTGATCATTAATTTTAAATATAAAATAACATAAATTAGTAATAAATAATGGAAACCAAAAAATAATAAAAAGAATAATAAGTAATATATTAAGTTTAATTCTTAATTCAATTTGTTGCATAAGAATATCTTTTGATGCTATTGATTGACCATGAGATTGACCAAGTATTGCTAATGAAAGTAATGGTTTATTATTTCGACGTTTTAATGATACTTCACTTAAGATTTTATGTATATATCGAACGGTTATTATTAAAGAAAATATTGTTATTATTATCCACATTAATGTTAATACATAACCACGAATATCTCGAATTATAAAATTACAATATTTTCCATCGTGACCATAATACGATTTTGATTCACTACCAATCATTGTTATACCTTTAATATTTAAATCAAATAAGTAAATAATTTCTCTTAAAATAAAATGAAGGAAAAATCTCGATGGATAGAAAAAACAAAAACTATCTTCAAGGACGAGACAAAACAAAACTTGTCCTTAACAAGATTTATTCTTTGAAAGCTCATGGTCATATATATATATATTTGATTTAACCTTAATTTGTCATTTATTATATTCGAATGATAATTTAAATTAAAAATTTCATATTACCTAAATGAAGTATAACAGAAGAAAACCAAATAATAAGTATTCCAAAAGAAAGACATCCACATGATATTGTTGATTTATTTGGTTGTTTTAATTGATATTGATAATGTTGATGTGTTGTATGTGATATTTTTTGTTTTGAATTATTTAATGTTGATGAATCTTGATGAATAAGATCTTCAAATCTATATGCTTCACTAGCAACCATTGCAGCCATATTTAATAATTGAGCTGTAACACATGTAACTTGAATATTTCCTAAATAATTACATTTTATTGAATTATTTGAAAAACTTAATGCATAAGGTAAACATAATATTGATACTGTTAAACAAATAATACAATGATGAAATAAAAAACATGAAGATTTCATTCTATATGCTGCTATTATTAATAAATAAATCATTGTTAATATATTTATTAATATTCCACTTATTGTTATTCCATATAATATATAAATTTCAATTAAAGAGATTTTTAATAATGAACCATCATTTATATTATAACTAATATTTACATTTGAAGACATTTTTTTTTATTCATTTAATTTTTTATTTTAAATATGAAATATATTCTATAGAAAGATTTTAAAAGAAATTTATTATTATATATATCTATAAAAAAAAATCTAGTCGTTCTATTAGTATAATAGTACTTGTCCTTATAATGTAAAGATAGATGCTTTTCTATAACGCTTCGTTTTTTTTTTTTTTCTCGACAATAATAATAATCATCAATATAAAGCAATGTCTATCATATTCATAGAAGAAAAAAAAAAAAAAAAACTAGTTCTAACCACGTTCTTCTCTACATGTTGTCAAATTCATGTATTATCACAGATTCTTTTTTTTTCTTCTGCTTTTCTTTTCTATAGAAGAATCGTTTTGTCGATTTGTTGAGAGTACCCATCGACGACATCGTACACAACACACGTCTCAACATCATTGACGAAAGAAAAAAAATATATTTATACGGGTCAACGACACATACATTCTATAACTAATGCACAGAAGAAATAACTAAAGAAACGAATCCATCTAACGCTTTCTCTTTCTTTCTTTCTTTCTTTCTTTCCTTTTCTTTCATCTTTATCTATGCCAATGCTTTCCTAATCAAGTGTAAAAAAAAAGGCAACATCGCGTCTCTTCTCTTTTTTTCTGTGATTCTTGGAAATGTTTCTCTCTTTCGACTAGTTACTCTGTATCATCGATGAAAATAAAGAAGAAAAAAAGAAAAATCTAAGATGCTTTCATCACATCTGCTCTTATCAAATATAAAAATAACACAATATATCTAATCTATCGAGAGACACTAAAATAATATATATATATTTAGATTATCTTTTAAAAACATATATTTAAAGATTTTTTTTCTTATTTATTAAATAAATGCATTATATTATATAAACAAAAAATAGAAAATTCGAGATTTTATTGACTGAACGTGTTCTTTTATCTATTATTACTATTATTTTGATTTATTTATAAAACTTAATAGAAAGAAAAAACTCAAAATGTATAGTAAATCTATATGTCAATAATCTTTTACAATATAAAGACGAATTATATCTATCCCATGTGGGAGAAATAAGATGATAAGATCAATCTCAGATTCTTATATGATTATGTCTCATATTACTGTAATTTTATATATGATCATACAAAAAATCATTGTCACTTAAATCTTTCAGAAAAATTAACAATAAAATTCATGTATGACAGAATCTGACAAGTTCATATTAGATTCCTGTAATAAGATAGATACACAGAAATACTATCATCATATACTATTACCTTCAATATCATTATCTTTTAATCCCATTAAATAAAATATAAAATGAATTAATACACCATCTTAGGAATTTTCAGCAAGAATATAACAAAAAAAACGCTTTATTGTTTCTATATAATCAATATAGATATATAAAAAGTACTATTTCTACAAGTAATGCTCGTTTGGAGACTCACTCAGCTCTTTCTCATAGAAGCGCTGTTCCAAAATTCTTATCAGATTATTTATCTATACTATTTCCAAAAGTAAGATAGGAATAAAAAATGAAATTAATTTAGAATTCCCAAGGCACAAATCAGACTCTTCATGCGCGATAAACGTTGATCAAGCTTTACATATAATAGTACTGAAAAAGATAAGTAAATATCGATCTCAGATTAGAATTGTCCGTTCTCGATTACTTTTTGTTAAGTTTTATGGAAAATATTAATAATTACTATCGAATTCTTCATTTTCAATTGCTCTTTGGTCAACTCTTATTAAAAAATATCCCTTTGTATAAAGAAAGTGATCTGTAAAACAATTTCAAAAAATTGACTCCAGATTCGAGTTTATCGAACCCGATTACCTTTGGTAGAGTTTTATTGAAAAGAATCCTTTCTGTATTGTCTACCTATCTATAGTATAGGTTGAATTGCATTTAACAATAAAACCTTTAATAGGTGCATATGCTTGATGAAGACAAATAGAACCATTGGGATAAAGAAGAATATTAATATTATCATCAATATCTGTTGAATAATCTAATTCAGAATTGGAGTCTATTTCATTGTCACTGTTGTTATTGTATATAAAGGAATTTAGTTCAATTTCATCATTCAAATCATTCATTAGCATTATATTTTCTTTTTGATCAACGCTAATATCATTACCTTGCTAAGAAAGAGTTGTATCGGTGCTTTGAAGACCATCGGATACATTACTAATGCGTTGACAATAAGCTCTGCAAGGTTCACCATTAATATTGATGTTCAGATTTAAAAATATCTTGAATGTAACTAAACGATTAAGCTGATAAAAAATTATTCATTAAATAAAAATTATATTTCAATTCATCAACTCGTGGAATAAAAATATTATATGATAATTTACTTCCATGAAAAAATAGTTGTTTTAATAATGAAACTTTAATTCATAATTTTTACATATATTATCTTTAAAAAATAAACGTGTTTTTATTTTACCTTCTAGCTTAAAACGAAAACGTTTGATACTTTTATATCAGCTTTTTTCTTCTTTTGTACCAGCCGGACGTTTCTACAGCTATTCATATGACTGTATTTAAAAAAATACATATTAGTATCTATCCGAAATATTTATGCACTTAACAGAACTAAATCTGTAAAAAGAAAACTTCCCGGAGAGTCCCTATTTGAGGATTCCCTGTAGAGTCTTGTAATTTAGAGATTCCCCGGGGAATAGCGTGGTGACTCCTTTTGAACTCATCAGAGATTTTAAAGCTTTTAAGTCATTCACCTAGGATCTTTTGGGAAGAGTGGACTAGGAATTACATCGTGGAAAATAAGTGAAATTTATGGATGGATTGGAAGGTTTTTACAACTGTAGACATATGTTTTCTATAGAATTGATGAAAAATTTTCGTCTAAACTAATGATTTAACTGAAGAATAACGAATATTTTGTGTCATGAAAAATAAATGGAAATAAATATAGTTAACAAACTCTTCTGTTGTTTATCTGCTTCTCTTACAAAATTTTGTTTCTTAACTAAATATTTTGTATTCGAAATAGTTGACAACATTTCTTAGAAAAAAATTAAATATAAAATACTTTCCGTGAGAGAATTCTGTTGAGAATAGTTATATTGAATTAGTATATTGCATTGTAAATGTTAAATGATCATATTCATTAGAAAGATCAATAAAATCATACGTTTTTTCGTGATTGTATTTTTGGTATATTTAAACTTCTATCAGATGAAATGTATAATTCATTTTTTGTATGTCTCAATTATGTAAACACATGTATTTGATCTCATTTAAAATTGAATCCTTTATTTTAATATTTTACTTTTCTTATTTGATATTGTCAGTTTGAGTGAATTCAAATTTCATAGCGGAAATTTTGAAACGAATTATTTTAATGATAGAATTTTTTGACACCACATTAAAGACCAGCGGGACAAACTTTTTTATTGTCCTGTTAACTGATAGGAATATAGACATATTGTTTTGTGAAAGAGGAATACATCTGTTCTATACTATCAATAGATAGCTTTTTATTTATACAGTTAGCAGTACAATATCGAACAAGGAATACCTGTGAGTCTAGATCATATTATTAATTTGCTGTTTAGTAAATGAAATATTGAAACATTAATAAACATTTAGTTGCTTGCAGCCGAAGTGTAAGAAAAAAAGAAATTATTCTTTGGGATATAACTGCGTTTTAAATGCTCTCATCCTCATGCACAAGATATGCTAACTAAAGAAGATGATTTGTTTAAGTTATAGTAGCAGTAAAAGATCTGATAAGAATAAATGAAAATGATTAATTTTGAAAGCATGTCGCAATAGGTTTTTCGTCGTTTTTCTACTAAAAAGGATGGTTCGTACATAGTTTTACGATAAAAAACTGAATATCTTCACTCTATTTCAGGCAAATCGTCTGATATTTTTAATCGATAATAGAAGGTCATTCACAATTATTTTTAATCAAAAAATCAAAGTTGAGTCAATATTATAGCTTCAAAAAAAAATGCTGTCTTGTACGGGCTTTCAGGAAGAGTTCGATACACTGAGCCTTCCAGATCTGATCTGGAAACGGAAATCATTATAACTTCATTCTGTTCTACCTAATTAATCTAAATTCTTCCCTAAATGAAAAGAAATGTCCATCGTTGAGTTCATTTAGATGTGATACCCTAGATTACTATCTAAAATCATAAGACAAATAGATGGTATCTTTGTTAGACCCCATACAAGACCATATTTTCTTGTTGAAGCTATATTGGCTCAACTTAAGTTTTTCAATAAAAAAAATCAGATCATTTAATTGAAATAGAGTGAAGATATTCAGCTTTTTAGCGTGAAGCTACATACGGACTACCCTATATTATTTATTTAAATGTTAAAATATTTGTTAGAAATAAGGAGTCTCAAATTTACGACGTGTTTTAATATATGAATTTTGGAAATTCGGAACATCAATATTTTTTGAATATTCCCGATTTCGTTTGTCTCGTTTCGAAAAATTTTCGAGACAATTCCGAATGTTCCGCGGGACAGGACAAACGGGATTTTTCGAGAGCCAGGACTATCCCATAGCTCTCTAACTACTACGGAAAATATAATCATACCATTATATAGACCATGTTAAACTGTACTTGATGCCACTCAAAAATCTTTAAAATAATTTCTGAGAGGCAATTTGTCAACTTCTTATTTTCACGAATGATATGAGCTATGGAAAATCCAAAATTACCAATCAATAGAGCTCGTCAATCTTCACCTACGTAACAAAAATCTCGTGTGATACAAACCGACAATTAACCGCGGTTTGGTTGCCAACTCCCAAATCCACGATAAATTACCGGTTTTCTCTGATAAACCATGATTAATCGGTGGTGGTATGTACAGCTAGTCAATACCATTTGCCTCTGTTTCTTAAATATTTGTATAACAAAGCTTAACAGATATTAGATCCTTGTTTTTCTTCGAGACTGATTATCAAGGTTTCGGTTTTTTTAGCCTATTTGGATGTGATTTTAGTTTCTCAAATAACACGATAAAAGACCTTGACAAAATCGCAGAATAGTCGCTTCGCTTTCCGCATAGTTTTTCTTGTATATCAAATAGGTATTTCCTAGTGTCATCTCGAAACCAAAATTATTGACTGTCTAAGACATGTGGAATATTTCATTCGAAATATTTGAATCGATCTCATGAATAGTCATTTCTTCGTCGGAATTTTTAGATTCAGAGATATATTCTATCTAAATCTTTATCTAAAGAGCTCAATTCATTTGATGAACTAGTACTCTCTTCTGTATGAAGTTCTTTGAACGATATTTAAAATATTTTAAAACTTCGGCTAATTTTATAAATAAAATAACAAATAAGAAAAACTGTAAATTTCGTTCTATTATTTTCCACGTAGTATCTAGAAGTGGTAAAAGAATGAAAACTTAACTTAACAGATTTTCCGTATGATTGCAAAAACAATGATACATTATGTAATAATGCAAAGAAGAGAATGATGATTAATAAAAAAATTACTAACTGCATTTATTAGATGTTAACTCTTGACAGAAACAAATATTTAAAATGCAGTAGACTTTCTCCAATTGTCATGGAAAAATATTTATATGAAATGCATATCAGAATTGAAGAATCTTTGAACTTGCACTCAGCCGATTTGAACTTTTTTATACGTGAATCCAATCGATAGATCTAGATTCGGATCATAATCTTAATGAAATTCGATAGTCGATCCAAATAAATGCGAAAACTTCGGATTTTATCCGAAAGTTATGTGTACTGCAAAAAGTGTACGAATCAGATGAGTCATTATGGAATGTTTGAACGCCAAAATTATCATGGCAAATTGTCTTTATGAAAAACCATTTTTCTCATAACTTCATTTTTATTGGTTACTGCTCCATCCAAGGGCGTAAATAAGGGAGCCAGTGGGCACCATACACCCCTTCGGCTTACGAAAAATTAATAGAAAGTAACGTTGTCTCATGAACGACTTGGCCCTTTGAGCTAAAGAAGGTCTCAATTGGATAGAAAACAGTTTAATCTATAAATTCATTACACTCAGAAAGTAAGTTATGGGATAAAAAAGTATTATAAGCCAAAAACTACGTAAATTCAGCGATATAGCATATTTCGAGAGGGAGTATTTGGACTTTTCTCACGTAATGCACTAGACCCTGTATTTCTTTGTTTCTGTAAGACATAGATCTCATCACAATACATCCCTTGTCACTAAATTGCAAGAAAATACAGGCGTGCTAAGCTAGCATGGGTCACACAGTATGCGCCCATATTCGGTGATCACTGGCTCTACTCTCGGAGTGATATAATATCTTTAAAAATCACAGAAATTTGAGTTTAGATTCGTGTCCAGCTTCGAAAACTTGGTAAGAAGAGTTATTTTCGAATGAATTTGTGTTTGTGTCTAACAGGATTACGATCTAGAGCAACCTCATGAGTTTATAAGAGATATGATAGATACAAGCATCAGTATTTTCATAATAAATCACCAATATTAAGAGCTATCGATTCGGGTTTTTACCTTTCGATAGTCCTTTCGATTAGCTAAAAAACCTGGCATTTGGGAAACCCCAAAATAATTGCTCATCTGAGACATATTTAGGCAATTTCGTTTGTGGATAGAGTTTTTGTGCATTTTGGGACCTTGTTTAAGCAATTTTCACTTAAAAAACTACGATTTCATTCAAAACTAATATCATATTCGGAATCAGCGTTAAAAACTGAGTCGATTCATATATATTTAAAATATTTCTGAGAAAAAAATTTTTTTTTGAAAAATCCCTGTACCCCCCCTCAGCGATGGTCTGCTGAATAATGACAATTTTTTCGATAACTCAGCCATTTCTTGTCGGATCTTTCTCATCTTCGAACTCGACCGAGATATTGATGAGACAATTCTGTGTACAAAATTTCAGCTCAATCGAATGTAATTGTGAAGAGTTATCGTGTAAACGGACGGACGGCCGGACGGACACACTGACCGATTCTAGAGTGTACTCACTTTTTGAGTACACAAAAAACGAGATACTTTTCTTGATCTTTTTGTGTTTGACCAGTAACATACTCTACAATTTTTTCATATGATCTGAAATCAAGAGGAAAATTGTCCATATCGAATGATCAAACAACCTAAGGCATCAAAAATTAAAAGAAATTTCAAATAGATTATTATATACATGAGATATTTCTCTGGATCCAAACTTAATTAGTAATATTTTCCAGACCTAGATTCGGGCTCCAGTAGACCCCTATCGACTTTAGCTGAAGCTATTATTGTTTGAATATACATTTTTTTGCTTTCTATAAGATATTTTAAAAACTCTTCTATTTTAGTTTGTAATTTAGAATTGATTATACAAGTCGATTTAAATTTAATACAAAAATCCTTTTATATTTTCCATTTCGAGAGATATATCAAAGTTCGTTAGTAATTCATAATCTATACGATTTATGCATTTGAATACATTCTTAAAGATGTGAGTCAAACAAATATTTGCATACTAGTTTGCAATTTTCGTCATATCAGGTTCTAATCATATATAGATTCGATTAAGTCGACTTTTATGAAGAAAAATCGTCATAATTTATATATCTAAAATCTTGTTCCGATGTTCTTTTGATTCGTTATGAAATCATTTTTCAATATTTACATATTCGACTACTATTTTGTTTTTGCATCATAATGGTATAACATTGATTAATCATCCATAATAATATTGAATAGATGACGAAATCAGTGTTTTTTTCAAATGATTTAAATGAAATGAACCATTCATCAAACATAAACTTTGCATTGCTTCAAGTAGTCGTAAATAATTAAGTTGATCGTTCTCAATTCTATTTATTTATTCATATATTCAATGAGAATTATTACTTGAACAACATCAATCATTTGTTCAATAACACTATTTTAACAATGATAACTAGATTTTCTTTCATGAAAAAGATTTAAATAAGAGAAGAAAACAAAAAAGTGACAATTATATCTTAATCAATAATATATAGATATACATATTCCATAGAATCTTATCTCATTATATACTTCTATCCTTATCGGTCTATTATTTTACACTCTATAGGATGAACCTTGAGGAATCATGGGTATCCTTCTTGTCAATACATATATATTATTAGAAAGTGTATAATAGATATATATGTATATGGTTGATTTCCATACACTTGAAATCTGAAAACAATAAAACCATCAATATCTTTTCATTGTAATATATTCGAATCATTCAAGGATTTGTCTAAAGACAAAATAACAATATATATGTCTCTATCAAATGATGCATAACGTCCTTTATATAGACCAAAAATATTTAAAAAAAAAGAAAAAAGAAGGTTAAAAACAGTGGTAATAATATATATATATATGATATAATAGGGCATGACAAATAAAGCAGATGCTTTTTATTTATCGATATATATATATATATGTTCTCCTTGTGAATATAGTTATACAATGATAATGATTAATTTATGACTGAAACATCTGTTTATTATTTAATAAAAAAAAAAAAATGAGAGAATTTTAATTTAATTTGTCATTTGATTATAATAAAGTAAATAAATGTAGTTAAGCTAACTTAAATTTATTTTCAATTGAAGCAGTTTGTTTCTTTTTTGTTTTTTTGTAAAGATAAGGAACACACGTTAAATGACAAAAACAAAAGAAAAAGAAAAAGAGAAAGAGAAAAAGAGATAATAATATAGTTAATAATATAAATTGAATAATTATGAAGCATAAACAGTTTTTTGTATATGTGTTGCTTTTTCTTCATTTTGTTCATTTAAAAGACGTGTAACAACACTAACACCAACACCCCATGAATCATGTGTTGGTAAAACAAGATCATATGGTGATTTTTCTTTTCCTTGTCCACGTGCATGAATTTTAACATATTTACCAGATGCTAATTTAAAACCTGATGGAATTGAATATGTTATTTCAGGTGAATTATCAACTTTTCTTAAAAGACGCCAACCAGTTAAATCAATATCTTTATTTTTTGATGTATTAGCTAATTGAATATATTTTCCATCAGGTGAACATTCATCAATATTAATTGGTCCTTTAAACAAATAGAAATTATTTAAAATAAAAAATGTAAAATTTAAACCTTTAGCAGATCGTTGAAATGTTGTTTTAGCTTGCATTTCTGTTTGATTTATTTTTGTATCAATTATATTAATTTGTGTTGGTTTCGGTTGAGGTTGAGGTGGTTGTGGTTGTGGTGGTTGTGGTGTTGGTGTTGGTGTATAATCTGTTTGTCTTCGTGTTATATTTGTTATTGTTTGACGTATTGTAGAAGAAGAATCACCTATTTTTTTAACATGAGCTTCTTCTGATTCAAGTAAACGTCTATATGTATTTATTTCAAATTCAAGTGATGATTTATTTGAAACAATTTCATCATATGATACCATTAATTCATTTAAACGAGAACGAAGTTCTAAAATTTCTCGTTCACGTGCATCAATTACATCTCCATTTTCTATAAAAAAATAAATGATAAATAAATAAAATAAAAAAAAAGTTTAATAAAAAACCTCGTTTAAGTGTTTCAAGTTTTGATTCTAATTGACTCATTGTTTGTAAATAATTATTATAATGTTGTTGTAAATCAAACATTTCTTTTTTCGTTTCATTAATATTAATTCTTAATTGATTTGAATTTTCTTGATTAACTGTAATATTTTGTTGTTGTTGTTTTTGTTTTTGTGCTTGTTGAACAATTTCATCTGTTTTAATTCTATAATATTCTTCTAATTCAGATCTTTGTGAACGTGATAAATTTTCAAAATCATTACGAATTTCTCTTATAGCACGTTGTAATTCATTTTTATAAAATGTTGTTGGATCAATACCAATATTTGGTGATGATAAATTTCTTAATTCATTCATTTCTTGTTCATGTATAGCTGATAAAAATGGTATTTGTTCTTCAAGTGTTTGTTTTTCATTTTCAATTTTAATTCTAGCCATTGTTTCTTGATCTAATTCAATTAATAAACGTGATATTTCTTCATATAAATGTTTCATTTCATTTCGATATTTTTCAATATCAGACATTGAATCAGCCATTAAACGTTGAAGATGTTCAAATTCTCTTTGATTTTCTTCTAATGTTGATTCAAGTGAATTAACTTTTAATTTATCTTGATTTGTCCATTGATTTAAATCATCAACTAATTTTTTATAATAAAGTAAATCAAATTCAGCACGTTTAGCACGTATTTCAGTTTTAGCTTTTTCAATTGTTGATATATCAATTGTTTTTCTTAAATCATTTAATTGTGGTTCATATTGTAATTTAAAACGATCGGAATCTAAACCCCATTTTGATCTTAATTGATCTAATGTATTTTGTAATTGTTTATTTAATTGTTCTAAATATTTAACACGATCAAGATATGATGAAAATCTATCATTTAATTGTATTAATTCTTGTTTTTCATGATCACGTTGTTCACGCATTAATGCTAATGCTTCACCTTTACCATGTGTATCAGATACTTGACGTACACCATGTTCAACTGTACGACGTATTGTTGTTCGACTTTGACTCATCGATTCTAAATTAATTAATAGAAAATATTTATTGGAAAAAAAAAATCAAATTCAGACTACCTCTTTTATTTTAACACACACACAACAACAACAAAAAAAAAAAAAATGTTTTTTTATGATTATTGTTGTTCGTTAGTCGACAATGTTTGACTAAATCGCGAACAAGTAAAGAGAACAAACGTGCTTGTATTTGTCCCCACTATATATCTCAGCTAAGTTAGTCTTCGCCCTCGTCAACGGAGAAAGAAGAAGAAAAAAAAACGACAACTAGGTAAATATCATAGTATAGACACTAACATACGAAGAAAGAAAGAGAACGACCGATGAGAAACAATTTGTGGCTTTTTCTTTTTTTTTTCTTTTTCTCTATTCGCGCGATTTTCTTTTCGTCTATGTGCTTATATTTGAATATAAGTGGTAGCAACCATTATTTCTTTTTCTCTATATGTGGTTGTGTGGTTGAGACAACATCAGTTGTTTTACCCTTTATAAACATCCAATCATAAATTTTCTTTTAACATTCCTTTGCTTTTTTTTTTCTCTTTTATACATTTTTCTCTTTACACATTATTATGAAGAATATTCATCCATAATCAAATAATTTATTTCGTTTTTTTTTTTTTTTTGTTATTAATAAATAAATTCTTATTCAGACAAATGATTGTTTTCTACGTAAAAAGTCTTTAATTTTAACATAACGATTTAATTGTTTAATTAAAAATAAATAAAAGAAAAGAAAAAATGTTCTTTGTTTTCTAAGTAATAAAGAAAAGAAAAGAAAAGAATAATTCAATAAATATTTTTTTATTCACAAAACTAATAGAATACATATTGTATTCGTAGAAAAAGAAAATCAATTTTATTTTTTTTTGATATTTAAAAAAACTTAATAAAAAAAAAGAAAATGTTATTTATTCAGGTGAATAAGTAAAATAGTTAATCTTACCAATATTATAATTCGATGTAACAGGTGTGTTATGTTTAATCAAGAATAAAAAGTTGTGTTCGTTAGTTGAACTCTTTTAGTGAATAACGAAAATTTTTTCTTTTTCTCGATCAATCGATCTTACTTAACTGTCGTCTTTCTCTTTTCTTCTCTTTCGAATTCTTTTTCTTCTTTTTCTTTTTTTCTTCTTTTCTATTCATTAAATATTATTTGCACATCGCTTACACGACGCTCTATATGCCCTATTCGATTTTACCCGTCGCCCACTTTATGTATTATTCACAGATTTTTTCGATTCTTATTCACATTTAGGAATTTTTTGGTTTTTATTTCAAATAATAAAGATAATAATGTTGTATTAATGCAATAGAAATAGATGTTTACTTCGAAAAAAAAACCATAGAAATGTTAAAATATAAAAACATACTCTTCTTTTTTTATTTTAAATTGCAAATTTTTCAATAGGATTTATTTTATATAATATGTCTATAAATGCAAATAACATTTATATTATCAAATTTGGTTTTGAAATTTAAATTTTTTTCTTCTAGAAAATACTTAAATATTTTGTTGTTTTGATTGAAAAGTTTCACTATAAATGTTAAGAAGAATAATCTTTAGTATATAATCATAGAATTTATTTTAAATTCACACACATTTTACTATTATCTTTCAATATATATTTATAATGATATTTGAATTATTATCAATATATTCTATCGAATATAACACATTTTTAGTTATAAATCACTGTATCATATTGACTAAAAATATTTTCTCGTTTATAATTAGTTTCTTTCTATATTAACCTTCAAATATTTATTGAGAAATTTATTTATCTACCATCCTTCATTAGACAACATATTAAAAATCAAAGCCTGATAGTGAACGAAAAACAATATAATTAACATGATAAAGTTATTTTTCTTTTGACAAAATCAATATTGACTCGATAATATTGTCTAGTAAAAAAGAATAGTTCAATTTAATTAACTTTTAGTAATTAAATCATTAAAATATTTTTTAATTATTTTCTTTTCAATTATGATATTTCTATAAGATAATTAGGTTTTTAATGAATAAATAATTATGAAAAAAGAAAATTTAGCTAACAAAAAAAAAACTAATCATATATTTCTATGTTATTTATTTCTATAAGAAAGTTTATCTTAAATGTTTATAATAACATTCCAGATTTTAATTGAATAATAAGAAAAATTCTTTCCAATTATAATTATTGAATATATCTATATAGAATATATTATAAATATAAAAATGATAGTATCACCCTCTTTTTATCTCTATCCTAATCGGTACACAATAATAAACAAGCTACATAGAATAGGACAAATTCGGAATCTACTAAAATAAGACAAACTATTATAGACAGAGAATAAGATCTTTATTTATATTGGATGAAAATATCTCGACATATTTTATAAACAAATTGTTAAATATATAAATAAAT
This sequence comes from Macrotrachela quadricornifera, assembly GCA_022393335.1. NCBI lineage: Eukaryota > Metazoa > Rotifera > Eurotatoria > Philodinida > Philodinidae > Macrotrachela > Macrotrachela quadricornifera. Next base: position 1,326,648 of record JAJEKB010021389.1, on the reverse strand, counting down.
TGATAAAAATTCTATAATTCGATAGATTCAGTTTTCTTTTTTATTTTCTTAAAATAATAAACATTATGTATATAATAATTAAAATTGAAGTATAGTAAGAAAGTGTTGAAGTTTATTTGAAGAGAATATTTTTATCTTTTTTTATTTTATTTGATAAAGAACATTTAAATATAAAAGTGTTTTAATCATTCTATAAGAATTATTTTATATGAAATGTTTTTATTATATATATATATATAAGATATGTTCAATGATTTATGACCTTGAATAAAGATATCATTTATAATATGTATCATATAATATGAGAAGTACAAGTTCAATAAAGAAAAGAATTTTTATATAGAAATTTTATACTTATTTATAATCTTGAATTGGAGATCATTTTTAATCTTTTATATATAATAATTCTTAATTTGATATATTCAATGATATTTTTAAAATTTTCTATATTTTTATATAAAGATTATATGGTTCCTCAAGTAGTTTTATTACATATGTAATTGCTCTTCTTATAAAAAAGTAATTCAATATAATAATGATGTTATTCGATTTTGTCAAACTAATTTTTATGCAAATAAAATATTTCCAAGTATATGTAAACACTTAAGATTTCTCCAAGTCTTAATCAAATATAATAAATTTCTACTAAATAATAAAATCAGAGATTTTTACGTATTTAATACTAATAGAATTATACAATCGTTATTTTTCTAAAAGAATACTTAGAAATATATATTATTATAGTATAAATGAAACATTCGAAATTGAATTTTTAGTAAAATGAATAGATTTTGACGGATTAGTCGCGTAAGACTTGAGCCCTAATGTTCAAAACAAATTGTCTTTCCAGTTGCATCAGTATTGATCAAAGCGGAGTTTTTATTAATCATTACGAGCTTACTAACAGTTAAAATAAGGATCACATATTTCTAGTAAATTTCAATGTTTTATAATTATGAGTGTTTTGAATTTGAATATTTGTCGAAAAAGTATTTTTAAAAATCGAACTCTATTATGACCTATGCCTAAGATCATTCCACAATTTAAAAAGCTAGTCCGACATGATTACAGAGTGACACTATCATGAAATCCTTGCTGGTCTAAGAGATAATCGGTTGACTAAAACTTGTGCATTTATATGAGGTTTATCTTCCTTAAGAGAGTATCCTCATTTTTGTGAAAAACTATCTAAAACAAGTGTTGAAATATATAAAAGAAGAAATTTGCATTGATTATTCCGTCCTCAGAAACCATGACCAACTACTTTGCTAGGCTTATCTTAGTGACAAACAATAATGTGAATAGGATCTGAGACCATGATTGACAACTTTCCAGACCATAATAGACATAGAACTAAACTGTATTTGTCTCATTATTATAGCAGCTTTCACATATTAATCCCTAAGGAATTATGTGACACAATATTATTATAGAACACATATATATTTATATCACAAAACATATAAATGTATTTAAGCAATATTTATCAAACTTTCAATAGTATAAATGTAATTTATTTTTCTCAAGCAAACTGAAATATTCCCTTAACTGAGTGTATTATCTAGAGTGTAGATATACATCTGTCAACAAAAATGATTATTTCTATTTTTATGGTAGAATGCTTTTTGTTGGCATTGGTAAAGATAATATCATATATATAACATATTTAAAAAAAACAAAAGAATGTTCAAGATTTTTTTATTTATTTGTACTGAAATATTTGCAAAATGTATTATATCATTATTGATGATAATCAAATAGTAAAGATGTGTACCATTTATATTGATTTGAATAAAGATGATGATAACTATATTTCAATGTAGATATTCGGTTCTCGAATTCTGATGAACATCCTTTATATCTGATTCTATAAATAAATCGAAAATAAAACTGAAATTATATATAATGATATTTAAAAAATGTAATTATGTTAATAAAATATTCTATTTTTAATTAAAAAATGATTGGTAAAAAAATTTTGTTAAATAGTATATAGATATTTATAATTAACATATATTTATTTTTTTATAAAAATATTTTTTATATTAATAAAAGAAAAGAAATAAATCTTAATAATAAAGCGACCTCTAATAATAAAAAAAAAGAAAAAGAAAAAACTTGGAATAAATAGAGGTCAAAAATAAAATTGTATTGATTGTATGTCGAATGTCAATTAAATATTAATAATAAATAAATACAAAATTGTAATAAGATAAAAGAAAGAAATGTCTAATAGTCGATGTAGACGATGTATTCGTGGAATATCACGTCGTATACCTTGTTTTGTTGCATGGAGTT
>JAJEKB010021389.1:1301302-1323950 GCA_022393335.1 Macrotrachela quadricornifera | reverse complement strand
TATTTTTATAATAATTGAAAAAGTATATATTCAACTATAAAAAAAAACTATTCAGAAATTAAAAAAAAAATAAAATTTTTCTGTTTTTTTCTTCTTTAATTAACAAATTTTCTTTGTTTGTTATGTATGTTAATATATTAGAAAAAGAAACAAATTATTTTTTCATATATATCATTTTTGTTAAATAATTTTTTTTGCAATAGATCTATTATTACTTTAATTAAATATCATTCAAATAATTAGTTTTTTTTATTCTTATATACGATAGAAATTAAACTTTCAAACAGTTAAATATCAATAATAGTCATATTCAAAATATTTATTGAATATATTATAATCACTAATCGACGATCTTATTCTATTCATTTTAGGTTCTTGTTTTTCTTGATTGTTGGACAAGATTCTTTTTTCTCTTAGATTCTGGTCATATTAAAGAATGCCTTTTTTTGGGTCATTAATACTCTCTTTTTCATATCGTTTTATTATAAGCTTCCCATACCATGTACAAAAAAAATGTAAAAAAAAACAAAAAATATACATTATTATATCTTATCAGCTGATTGAGCCGAATTCGGGCTAAAATCAAGACTATAATTACAATCCTCATCAAGTATATAATCATGAACAAGTGTACCATCAGTACGTGTAACATCGGAATGTGTATCATCCATAAGTAAATCATAAACAATCATATTATCATCAAAAATTCGATCACCAACAGTAACAGCATTTTCAAAATTTTCCTTGGCATCAGATGAATATTAATATTATTCATTCTAAAAAAAAAGAACAGTAAAAAAATATTTATTTTAAAGAAAGATATAAAGTGCATAGACATATTACCTAAATTACCAAGAACATTACCAAACAATAATTTTTCAAATAAATCGAGATTTTCTTCGCCCATTAAAAAAGTACTTTTGTGGGTAATGAAAGGAAATCTAAAAAAATAAAACAGAAAAATATGGGTTAGTAAAATATTGAGATGTATTCAATAAGTGTAGTTTTTCAGAAAACAATGGAAAAAAAGATATCATGTATTCCAATATTTTCTTGATATCGTTTGAATGAAATGAAAACTTTAGAAAAAGTACATATTCAAAATGAATTGTATTGCGTATCGAACCATTAATGGATAAATAAGGTTCAGACATTGCCTTTATATATTTGATCGTAAAAAGACGACATCAAGTGCCGTTGATCTCGGAAAGCTAGCAAGAATCTTTTTCTTTCCAATTTCTGTTTTTTTCATAATTTTCATGTAAGATTCTTTACGATGTTTTTCTTCAAAATTAATCGATTTTTCTCCAAGAATAAGAATTTTGTCATTAACATCGTTCATACCTTTTTCTAATACTATTAATTTCACCTTTGATACCACCAATTACTAATCTAATATCTTCCTTCATACTATTCATTTTTCCCTTGATGCCATTAATATTTTCCTTGATACCAGCCATTTTCTTTTTAATAACATAAATTTCTTCCTCCGCAATTTTGAATTTCTTTTCAAAATCATCAATTTTTTCATCAGTATACCGACTGGTATTTACAATTTGATTGTTAATTGATCGTCTTAAATTTTACATAACTTGAATTAAAGTCGTATTTGTTGGTCGTTCATTAATCTAAATCAAAAAATAGATCATTAATTTCATATCGGACATTGAAAAGGCAAAAGATTTTTTACATTAACAGTTTTCTTGGTATTACGAAATTATTCTTAAACTACGTAGTTATACTAAGTATGTCCGAAACGCAAGAATCTAGTGAATCTGAATTAGCGAGTGAACAGCAACATATCTTTGTTCTTTGTCATATATCTTCTAATATCCTTCTAGTTCGGTCAGTTGTTGACTATGCTCATGTATAGATAAAAGTTACGCAAGCAAAATATCGGATATTAAAGTTACCTCCAGTAAACGAATTCTTATCTTAAACTTCAAGCATCTAACAATAAGGAGCTACATAGAGTCTCTCATTACTTGCCAAAAGATATGTAAGTTGTTGTGTTAGTTTTTCTTCTGCGAAAAAAAAACTGAGATCCATCAAACGGTCAAAGACTTTTTTAATAAATATTTGTACATCAATAACAAATAAGAAATAGTTAAGTGTTCAAAAAACCTTCAAATCAAACATTTCGAAAATTTTTGAGGTGATTCATATGTATCAGTCTTCAAAGAAGGCCTACGTCCGTTAGTTATGAACCTATTGCAAAGTCATTATACGATTGTTGACATTATTGAATAAACATTCAATAAATATTCAATATTTACTATGAAAAGTAGTGAGAAGATTCAGAAATTTATAACACAATTCATACTATTACGATAGGTACATTTACTATTTTTTTTGCTTGACACATAATCAATACATTGATAGATTGAGTTAGAATGATCTATGCGTTTACATGGACGGTATATATATGTGTTTTCTTTTTTTATTGGCACGATCGACATTACTAATCGATGATACACACCTTGTACATATGTACATAGACTAAATAAAGCGAATTACGTCTACTTAGGCTGTTAAGTCGACCAATTTCATACACAGCGGTGATTCATGAAAGATTATCAAAGTGTATGCGAGTCTCCAGTTAGACATAATATATAAAACATCGCGCACCAGTGTCATGAATAAAGAAAAAAATAAAATAAATGTGAATTAATCGTGTTAGTAAGTAAACTGTAAAAATAGAATGTAAATGATCATATTGATAAAAATTATGAACCAATACAAGAAGAAGCTTATGAATTTGCTTATTATATTGATATTCATTCAGAGAAAGTTAATACATTTATATTAAGTATTGCTTTATTTACAATAAATTAATTTCGGCAGAAACCACATCTCTTAGGGTTAGCTAGAGAAAGTATTATGAAACCATTACCATCTGGTTGAAAACCATGCGAAGAAGAAAATGGAGAATTATATTATTTTAGTTTTAATACAGAAAAATCATCATGGGATCATTTTTACGATAATATTTGTAAAGCACGTGTTATTAAAAAAATGGTACCTTTTTTTATATTTACATTTTTATTTTATTAATGTAAATATTTCATTAATTAGACAAAAATTATCATTAGCAAATCTTAATGGTATAGAATTATTTGATAGATCATGACCATTCTATTTTCATTTCATTATTATATTTATTCAAAAATTAAAGTCTTTCTTTTGTACTTCAGATATTTTTTTCGATTAGTTCATCACAACTACCTGAAAGCGTTCGTGAGTTAGACGAACAAGTATGGTTTCTAATAATTTCTATATCTTCAAAATTATTTTGAATTATTTTTCATTCTTTGATAGATAACAAAATTAAACATAAAGCAAATGGATTTAAATGAATAACTTTCTATATTCATGAATTAGGCTAAAAAATATGAAAAAGAAATAACATCTGAAATGAAGCATGTTAAAAGACTCAAAATACAGTATAAACAGGCCAAATTAATGACCATTGCCTACTAAATACAGTTTCTAGAACGTAAACGTGCACAAATACAAAAGCTGTGTGAGTTTTCCTTTCCCAGCTAAATACTAAAATGACAGATGATCTTATATTTAGACGATGGCTACAAAAAAAAGCTAATACACAAAGCGATCGAATACAAATAGCTGAATAACCCAAGTCCATCGTTCCAACCGTCTGAAACGGCGTGGTCCGTGTCTCAGACAGTGAAAAACGGCGACTTAGAAAAAAATAAGGCATTCAGGTCGAACAATTCGAATACCGGATCATACAAGATCCTATGAGGATTCTGTAGATAAATTACATATACCTACAGTATTAACCCTGCATCGATTATCTTATAAAGTTAGTACGCTTTATACTTATCTAAATAAATAACTTCTATTTCATTTCGATGTTGAAATCGATGTAAAATAATTTTTAAAACAATTATTTTGTTAATAAAATGCTTACTATATCATGTCGGTGTTTAAACAGGCCTAAAATGGGTTTTAAAAACTTTTATTTAAAGTAATACTAACTGCTGTGTTTGAATAATCAAACAGACCTATCAACATGAATGTTGTCGGATAATGTCGGATCCAATGAGTTAGTTGCGATGTGAGTATTTTGAAATAGAAACAATAATTATCGTTTCTGACCAGACTAAATGAACAGAAAAAATAGTTTAAATAAATATTTTTAAAGTTAAATAGTAGTTACGATTTATTTGTCACATTAAGAGCAACCTAAATAAATAACAAAAAAAAGGATTTTAACAAATATAACAGCTACCATCAATTTTGATGCTTTATTTGGTCTAGAAAAGTAATAAATATATTTAATTATAAATAAATAAATGGAATATTTGAAAAGATTATAATATCTAGCATTCATTTGTAACGATAAACTCAGCCTAAATAATGCTGAAGAATAGGGCTTATTCTGCAATTGTATTGTGCTTTTCTACGAGGAAAACGGCAGAAGAAGAGTATACTATTAGTATACTTTTCACGATTGCTCGACGATCGAAGTCGTATTGATCAATGCACAATATGAGATAGACATCGATTCAAAGGATATGAGTGATGCCATAAATGTGTCTCAATAGGAATTTTCGATCAGTATATAAAAACAGTCGAAAAAATTCGATTAAAGACGCACACTAATAATAAATAAAATAAAAGAAAGATATGAAATGGATCTCGAGAAAAAAAATAGCGCTTCATAGAAATATTTCAAGATAGTGCCCTTACAATGATAGATAAAAATCAACAAGAGATATTGCTAATATATCATCGGACAATGTCTACCCACGGACTCAAGTATCTTTTATAATTCGATTTAATAATGCTGTAAAACGGCAGGAAAACAATAGTAGTAACGGTAACCGTACGACAATCGTAACGACAGTCGTTTCTGGTAACACCGAAACGGTCATCTTAAACGACGTCGTTTTCTTTCACATGAGAACAAAAAATAAATTATTTTCGAAAAACAGCCCATGTGATGTAAACCGGACAAAAACCGGCGGTTAACCGCGGTTTTACCGGTCCGGTTACCGGCTCCCAAAACCGCGGTAAACCGGCGGTTTTATCCGGTAAACCGCGGTAAACCGGCGGTTTTTTTCGGTAAACCGTAGTTAACCGATGCTAGTATGTGCAACTAGACAATATCGTTTGCTCTTTTCTTTGAATGTTTGTATAGCAAAATTTTACAAATATTTTTAGATTCATAGAATTTTTATTTCGCGCAAAATAAAAGTACAAAAAAATGTAAAAATACAAAAAATCAACACAAAATAGTGAGAAATAAATTTAGAAAAATAAATTTAAAAAAAAAGTATAAAAATTATTAAAATCTATAAAAAAAATCAAAGAAACTAAAATCTAAAAATAATAAATATTAAAAGGATGAATCTGAAAAGGTATAGAAATAAAAAAAAATTCAATAAATTTCCAAACAATTAAAATAAAAAGTGAATATTAAAAACTTAAATATAAAAAAGATTAATGCGTACTTGAACTTTGCCGTCGTTAAGATGTATTCGTGTCTTTCAGCAGGAAAAGAAATATAAATAATACAGCATATGTACATGTATATATATATATATTTTTTTTTTTCCGTTCTGTTTCTAGTATATATATATATTTTTTTTTTCCCCGTTCTGTATAGCCGTTCTGTTTCTATTATATATAGTTCATCGGAATATTATCGGTTTACCGCCGGTTTCTTTCGATAAACCGCGGTTAACCATCGGTTTGCCCGATTTTATCGGTTAACCGTCGGTTTGTCCGGTTTTACCGGTTAACCGCCGGTTTTTCCGGTTCGACCGGTTTACCGCTAAAAGTGATCCGGTATTCATGACATGGGAGAGTTTTAAATTTTAAACTTGTTCAGTTATTCTGTCTTTTGGCTATTTTTTAAGCCAAAGTTCAATAAATAAAATGACGTAATAAATTATTTCCACCTTACGAACACATCATTATACATATAAAAGTTTCAAATTTTTTTATTTTCGTATTCATAAATTTTTCATTTAAAATCATAGAAAAAATAATAATATTTTATAAAATATGAAGTGACAATGTTTGTTTTTCAATCATTCTAAAACTTTATAAAAACTAATATGAAATGAAAATTTTTGTAGGCAATCGTTCATTCTTACCCTATACTGGAAACATATTCATTTTTTTTGGAACAAAAAAAAAATTATTTTTTGTAACGAAAATATCGAACAAAAAGTTGAATAATCAATTGTTATATATTTTTATACGGTCAATATATGGCATAAATTAAATATATTTTAATATTTATATACAGATAGATCCTTTTTCCAACTAATAACGTCATTTCATTGCCATTCAAATAATAAATATTTTCTGTTTAAAATAAAAAAGATAATAATATACTTGAGAAGATCGTTTATTTTGATTTGAATCTTTATTAATATGTTAATGAATAGGTGATGCAATTATTGACGTTGTTTGTTGTGGAGGATTTCTAACCGCTTGTCGATACTTAAAGAAATAAATTAGAATGTAGAAAAAAAACAAAGACAAACTTTATGTGATTGAGTTTGGTCAAGTAAATGAATTGATTGATTTGATAAAAGATCAAGTAAAACTCTTTTATTAACAAATTCATCTTGTGTACAATTTATTTATTTCAATGAATTGTCAAAAACTGAGAAAATTTATTCTCATTTTGTTCAGCATTTTAATCTCTATCTTTCGATATATTAAAGTAAATATCAGAGACGTGCACCGCGCAAGCGGTGCACACCTTTTTCAAAATTTATTTTTATTTATATATTTCATTAAACGCATTAGTATTACTGTTGAATAATTAAGTTTATTTCAAAATGACACTACAACAAATAATATAATGAATATTTAAATTTGTAAGTATTTTTTCTTAATTATATTCTTATTGTTCTAATATTTCTCTTCTGGTTCTAAGTTGTTGAACTGGATTTATTCGATTTGGCCTTAGCCAAAACAATATACGATCGTTAATTTCTCGACGAAAACGATTTGATGATATCAAAAACATATAAAAACTTCCCTAAAACAATATTTTAAGAAATTATCTTTACAAAAATAAATAAACATACAGCATAGTAAAAGTATGTTAGCAGACTGACAATTAATGTGACAAAATTTTCATAAAGTAATCGATCAGCATCTTTTGATATTCCAGATGTGATTAAACCATAAGCACTATTAATAGCATATGGTACTACACAAAGAAAAAGTAAGATTTGTATTAAAGTCATTCGTGTTAATTGTCGATCAACTTGTTGTTCAGCAAGAATTCTTGTCTGACGAATATTACGATAAGTTAAATATCCAAATATAACCATTATGAACATTGGACAAATACAAATAATACAAAGAAGAAATGTTGGAATATAAATGGCATAAACAACATTTGTATTCACACATGTTTTAGAAATTGATGAAATATTATAAAAGACAAAAACAGGAATTCCATGAAGACACCAAACAATAATTATAGTCAAGGCAATTCGATAAGCCCATTTTATATTGCTAAATCGTCGAAGATATGCACTTTGTGATGTAAGAAAAAATTGATCAATTGTAGCTAAACATGAACAAGTAAATGCAATTGATCCCAAAGTAACAAGACAAAATTGTCGTATTTTACACCAAATACTTGATGTACTACTTAAATCAAACCCATAACCTACAATCACAATACGAGGAATAAGATTAATTGTTAGATAAGCAGTATTAAGAATTGAACCAATAAGAAAGTAAAATGTACAAGGAGTTGTACGATATGTACGAGTAGTTGAAAAGATAAAAATATTGATTCCATTTCCAATTACACCAGATACAACAAGAAATATTCCACCATAAATTGTAATTTGTTGAGCAATGTATGATAATGGCATAGCAATTCTTTTCACTACAAATAATACTTAGATAATCTATTAAGAATAAACTTTACTTTTCAATTATGAAATGTAATGATTATATAAAATAATGTTCTAATATATAATCGGATTAAAAAAAAAAGAAAATGTATCATAACCTTTCCCTCTCAGAACTTGGTATCAGCTCCAACTAGTATACATCGCATGAAATATTCAGGATATATTACGACTATGATGAAGAACCTTTGGGAAAATTCTTAACCCTGTTCGACGATGTTTTACAAAGATATAGGCCAGACAAGAATCAAAAAAAAGTTTATTTGATAACGCTAAGTCTCCATTCCAAGTTCGTTTGGCATATCGAAATTTTGTTTTTATTCGAAAGAGCATGTGAAAATGCATGGTAGCATGAGGTTGTCTTTATTTCTAAATTCTAACTTTCCAAGCGGAGAAAAGGGATCCATTTTTCAATGACTTAACAAACTACAAAAATGAATGCCAATTAACATAAATGCCTGTACCCATATATAGAAAAAGCGATGTTTAGTTGAAGGAAAAGAGATACATCGTGCTCTGCATCTTGGCGTGTCCTTTTAAAGAAAAATATAAATATATTGGACGAGTCTAGATCACGCAGTTTTAATTAAGGATGAGGTATTTAATGAAAAATCATACTATTTCTGAAAGAATAACAACTTTCAGACTATCTCTCCATAGATCTATCTGACTTTCTGATGAAAATTGACCCTTTTGGAGAGAAAAGACCTTAAGAAAATGTTATAAATCTTGGTAACATTTTTAACAAATAAACTTGAATATTTCTTTTTTATACTTCGAAACTACGTCAATAAGTAACTGATAATTAAGCGAAACGTTTTGATCAAACTTAAAATAATCTATATGGAAAAACTTGTTCAGATGATAATAAATTTTGTTTGTAGTTTCTAAGAATGAAAGTATATTTATCACCTCATACAAAATATCACATAAAATTTATGAGAATAAAGAAAAGTCGAATGTAATTAAACAAGACTGAGTAAATATACTAATCTACTTTATCTGCACATCGAGCCGTATAATCTTTATTTTTATATGAATGAAATATTTCTCAATATAGAAGATTTCATTAAAAAGATATTTTTAAACGTTAACAAACATTTTTCTTTTAATAATACATGTACTTTATATACATAGATAAAATTAGATGAAAAAAAAATATAAAATTTTCTCATCAGGATATGAAAGAATAGTCCGTCAGGGATACAAATATCCGGTGAATATTTTTCTTATGAATTATGAAAATATCATAAGAAGTAATTAATTATTCATATAATAGATCATAAATTTTATCTCTCTTTTTTTTTTATGAAAGTGGTAGTCGATGAAAATAAAAACTGAGAATGAAGATTAATACTCATTTATAACAAGTATAGGTTACTTTAATATCATTATTACCATTTGACGATCAGTTTATTACTCAGAAAAAGAATAAAAAAAGTATATTATTCTATATCTGACATTTAGGGACTGATGAATTATTATGAAACAAAAAAAAAAAATCGAAATTTTACTAACACATTCATGGCGGTGGATCCCACCATATTATAACAAGAAACTATATATGAATAACACCTTTTTTTTTGGATAAGAGGTTATGGGTAACGTGTGATGTGCTCTGTCTCACTATTATTTTGTATTTGTAATTGCATGAATTAATGTTTCTCTCAAAACAATCAAAACAAAAATATTTATTACCATAAGAATAAAAAATTTTTAGTCTTTTTATTGCTACTGCTAGACTTGTTTCTCTTGATTGTTGTTTTCTTTTTTTATTTCATAGCAACTAGCACAACGCCTTCGAATGATATGCGCAGATCCTTTATTTTCTTCGAGTGAAAATGGCAAAATACTTTCACGAAATTGCAGAATGGTCATGCCGCCTACGGCATAGTTTTTGTTTTAAATCAGATAACTTTTAATCATAACGGTTCCAAATATCAATTCAAATGTCATCTTTTCATGCTATTTCATAGACCGTCTGATAAATATATAGTACGATGATAGTTAGTCTGATAAAGCATTACCCTGTCTCTCTTCGTTCCAGTCGAGAACAACTTTTCCTTTCATCATACGTTCATTCAGTTTATCAGTTTTTCTTAGTAAAACAAGCTTGAGTAATTATTACAGATTAAGCAACAGTACTGCTAATACATCCTAAAAACACTACTCAATGTATTTATCAGAAGATGAATATATACGAAAATGAATCTGTCAAAATTATTTTCTAAGAAAATCGAATCGACATGAATGTGTTCACTATTATTTTATCAAGTATATGACCTTAAAAAATCTTAATATACGAGAAAAAGATTCATGTTAGATATTTTTCTATTAACATTAATAAACCTCGACAGAAGAAAAAAGAGTATATTAGAATATTTAAAATGTATCAATTTATTAAATTTGAATTTAAATAGGAATAAAGTTTTCAATGTTTGATATTAATTCAAAAACAACATTTTTTTAATGTTATAGATATAAAATCAAAATGAAAGTTTAATGTTTATATTTTAATTTTAATTAGAATATCGTCAAAGGTTAAGAACAGGACGATCCTGTGCTCGGCTTTAGTAGAGAATCTCAAGATTCGAAAAAAGTCAATTTTCGAATTTTGATCTAAAACTTTGTGTATGTAAAAAGATCTCATATAGACTAGTTCTTATAAAAAATTTCGAAAGTTTTCATTAAACTTTTTTCAAAAAAAGTGAATTTTTTTAAATTTATACCTATGAATAATATTTATGATAAACGACATATATCTCCGAATATTGTATTTTATAACAAAATGAACATGTAAGTTTTTAAATCAATAATTAGTGTCCTCTATTACAATGTTTTATAAGTAGTTATTTCCCTACATCAAATCTCTTTTTCTCTATATGGTCGTTGTCTTTTTCCAGATGGGATATATGTTTATAAGAAGTTTACCGATGCTCTATGTACATTATTTTTTCTATATCAAACAAAATCGTGTAAGTTAGATATTTAATGTAATTTATTATTCTGTGTTTTTCTTTATTTATATCTGTCAAATATATAATTTTCATATAGGAATGGTAGTGACAACTTCAATGATATTGATGAATTTCAATGTAATTTTCTTAAAATTTTTGAAAATATATATTTTGTTATTTAATAGTGATGGATATGATTGATTCAATAAATATGATACCACAAGGTATACAAGTATACTCACATATAAGTGATATTATGGATAGTAATGAAGAAGAAGAAACAGATACACAATGTGATAGTATTAATATCCAAAATTTATCTACAGAATTAGCTTGTTTTTTTTTCTATTATAGATTTAACTGATGAATTAGGTCAAGCTTATGAAGAATTACTTCAAAACATTTACTCGGAAAAACTTGAAAAGTCGGATGATATTCCAAAAGAATCTGAAGAATTATCAATTAAAAATTATCAATCACAAAATTTAACAACTAATGAATCTTTAATACATAATGATTGTAAGTTTTGTATAAATATTAATATAATAAATATAATAATTTATTTTTAGATAAAATTATCACTGCATTTTTTCTATTTTCATTTGCTCATAAATTAGATAATCGAACAGATAAAAGTAGATTTACTACACTTAATGATTGTTTTGGTAATAATCAAGCTTTAATTGTTGTATGTACTAATTATAGTTAAGAATAAAAGTTTAAGCAAAATTGGGTTTTTTTCGTATTAACAGATACGAATCTGATTCTATATAAAATAAAACAAAAATATTCTATTTGACATTTGAATACCATTGATTTTTCACGTTCATCTTAAAAATCATTTGGTTTTCTTTTTCTTCTTTTTAAAATTCTTCTAACGGAAGAAAAAAAAATGCTGACTATTCTCTCTCATTAAACTTAAGATTTGGAGATGAAGATTGATTTTGAAAAAAAAAATCTTTTTTTTTTTTTTATTAACAGATAGAATCCTATTCTATAATCTATCATGTAATTGACTTATCATATTATCTACATCACTATATGAATTAGATTCGTATCAGTTAGTATAAAAAAACCAATTTTACTTAAAATTTTTTTCTTGAATATATTTTCATTTTATTTTTAATCTTTCAGTATGGTTATTTACCAAAAACTATTCAATTAGAAATGGCTTTGGTATCTACATTCTCTGGAAAAGAATATTATTATAGTTTTTTTAAATTATTAAATATTGTTACTAAACGTTATCAAAATGTTATACATCGTACAGTGAACGTTGAAAATTGTGGTGAAGGGATTTATAGAATTATGTAAGTACTTTCTTTTTTTTTTATTATAATCTAATAGATTCGTAATGATATAGGTATTGTTTTTTCATAATCTATAAAAGGTTCCATTTCTTTATTTAAGATACTTATAGTACTTTAAAATAACTTTTATCAATAGTTTTTAATGAATATAACTTATGAAAATTTCTTTATCAGTGCTGAAAGAATTAGCCCCTTTTCTCGAAATAAAGTTTCTAACATCAATAAAAGATATTTGATATGCGAAAAAAAAGCATCTTTATGGGCAATTTTTTTGCAAATAATATAAAATTTTAAAAAAAAATTTGTATTGAGCAAGTAAAAAAGGTTGTCTCTACCAGACTGGATCGATCGGTTGCTGATGCTTGCTAGAATTATGTTTCGATTTTTTTAAAAATTGTTGTATGAAAATCAAAATATATGTATATATACTCTCAACTCATACAACACAGAATATATGTAAATAAGATCAAAAGAGATTATGACGACATTGTATAATGAAAGAGAAAAAATACTTCTGTTAAACATATTAAGCTTGTCGAACGAAATACACTTTAATAATCGATTGTATATATAAAATATCGAAGTAATATGACTGGGATTCGTGCGGATTCAAGGGGTATGTTTGAGGATTAGTTAATAATTTTATATTTTTAGACTTGATCAATTGTATGCTAAGAAAAAACTAAATCCAAAAAAGAAGAAAGGCGAAAAATTTAAATTAATTCAATATCCTACAACTGATACGAATAATTTATCACGTATGTATATTTTTAAAAAAATTAGATTCTAGCTTTTTTTTATAATTAATAGCAATATTGGTGTCGAAAAGAAGTACATTAGCACTTGTACGTGATTATAAACTTATTCAACCAAAATTTGCTGTTCGTTTTTTCTTAAATCATTCATCAGAACCTATGAAAATTCTACAAACCAATTTATTCTTTCAAACATCTTTCAAGGAGGTGATTAGATATTTTATTACTATATATTATCAATAAAGATATTTTTGTTTTAGTTAGCAATCTTAAAAAATCTTTTATTGATAGATTTGGTACATTAGATGTTAAAATAATATCTCCTACTGGAAGTTTAATTTGCTTTGATGAAAACAATCAATGTAAAATGATCATCAAAGCTGAAGTTTGTATTATATTCAATCTATGTTTATTATTAAACATTCTATTTATGATTTATATATAGCTTCCAACTGAATTATGTCATACAAATACATCTCGTTCTAAATGGCTTGAAATATCATTATTTAACGGGAGATCTTTATGTAGTATTTATCATATTGTTACTGGTCAAGGAAAAGCAAATCCAGCTTATCTTTGTATCGAAAAAAACATCAATTGAGTAAGTTATGATTTTACAACATATGTTTTTATATAATAAAGTGCGAGAATCCGTGCATACTGCATGAATGCTTTTTGTCTGTAAAGTTTCAATCTGTCATTTAGCCTTCATTCGCTAATACACAACCAAAAAGTTCGTATTATATATACTGACAGACTCTATACCGTTATACCTTCGAAATCTTCCACTGTTTAGCCTTATACTGTTATGGTATTTTCTCTTATAGCTTTATTCCGTTATTCTTCCATCCACTATATCTCATACACCCTCTCTACTTATCACATATACTTGTATTTCCTTATACTGTTTAAATTTTATCTCTCATTCCCTACGATTTATACCCTTAAAGACCTTCAAGAACTATGGGTAGCTCCATATAACAGCGATCGATAACCTAAGGATATCCATATAGTATAGAAGTTGAGGACCTAGGAGTACCTCCATACTATAGCAGTTGAAGATCTAAGGGTATCATCAATATATTATCCCTGGTAGCCTCATTAAACCTTTGAACATTGAGCCATGTGTTTCTTTGACCTAGTAACAGACACACACACACACTCAACATTATAATATATATATTGTTTATTTCTTTCTAGGGAGCTAATCGTGCTAACCAAACAAACGTTAGATAACTTGCAAGAAAATTCTGATGTTAATCAAGCACTACGTCCAAAAATGCCTGGAAATCAAACTATTAATATTTAATTTAGTTTATCTAAAAGTCTTTATTTTGTATCGTTTGAATTAGCTACTTTGAATTGACATGCTTACAGTCTTAATCCGGTTCTTACTACAGCTGATTTAAATAAATTTACTTTTCAATGTCGAATAATATATGTTGAAACAATTAAAGATCATTTACCTATATCTTATGATCTTGATGTTCCAATATAGAATAGTACAGAATATACCGAAGGTAAATAATGTGTTATGATAATAAATACTAATGTTTGTTGATTATTTTTAGTTTTCATAGAATCAAACAACAGTGAACAAATGTCTATATCGCAAGAAGAAAGAGGTTATTTTAAAAGAATAATTTCAATTTTTAATCTAATTCGAGTTTTTTTCTTTGTTATTAGTGAATATTATTCAACAAAATCAAATGATAAAACATCCGAATGAAGAATTCAACGATTTATTTGAATAGATAATATTTACAAAAAAAAAAAAAAAACGTTAATATCTATTAGAATAATTGATATTAATCATTATGAACAATAGATTACTAGTTTTTTTTTGATTGCTTATATTTTTATTTCAGCAATTTTATAAAATAAAAAAAGCTTTTGGTGTTTTTTTTTTTATTGATTTTAAATAAAAATTATATTCAAGTTTACTATACATCTTAAATAAGTCTAGATATGTTTTAATAAGATATGATGAAAAAGTTTTATTTATAAAAAAAAATCTAATTGAATGAACAATTTTCAATGAATTATTCCTCTTCTGATTGTTATATTGTTTCTATTATAATCAAATGAAAAAATTCATTACTATTCTAATCTGTTAGTACAAGACAACAAAAAATATTCATAATATCATTGATATGTAATAATAACTTGTTGATATCTGACGGATTTTTCATCGTCATTAATTATCAACATTTTATTAAATAAAATGAAAGCATTCTCGAGTGTATCGATATTAAGTAGAATTTCAAATAATTTAGTGTATTGATGACGTTATTTTTTTTTTTCTTTTTAAATAATGATCGAATAAATGCGTGCATGACGTGTGCACAACATATATGGATGCGATAAATGATGATTCATGTCTTCATGATTAAAAATTATTATCACATTCAGCTCGATATGATTTACCAATGAATTACAGTTTATTTTAATATAAGAAAAATTCCTCGAAAAATACTTTGTTTTCTTAGGCAGGATATTACACATAATGTTTTATCCACATATTCTATTCAAAGAATGAGGCAAGATCTTACTGACACTTTCAAAGATCGTATCAATATCAAGCGGTTTATAATGAATCAACTATTAACGATATATTACTAAAGAATTAGCTTAAATTTTACTATGAACGTCTCTATTAGGAAGAAAAATATAAAATTATTTAATATTTTCAATTTGAATATACGTGATTTAAAAGAAGAAACTAAATTTTTGTTATTAAATATACAGCAGCACGATGTTTCAACTATGTTTAATAATCATTTACTTAGTGAAATCAATTTTCATAATCACGAACGAAAATAAAATCACACATAATTTTATTGAAATATTATGTATTTGCCTTAAAAAGTCGTAAAATAATAAGAAAAATAGCTAAACATAAAATAAAACAAGATGAGACACTTTTTTCACAATATTCAATAAAAACATTTATACATTAACAAGTATAAAAACGAGAATAATGATATAGAATAAAGAAAATAATATAATTAAATAAAAAATAAAAAAAAAGAATAATTTTTAAAAATAATTTATCTATTTTGTTCTCTATACTGTTCTTATAAGTCATTTGTACTACTGTAATAAATGATTATTTCAAAAATAAATAAGAGATTTTACAGCATCAGTAAATATTTATTAATGCAAATTATTTAAATAATTTATACATACACACAGAAAAAAAATAAAATAACTTAACTCGAATCTTCGATGTGTCAATACATCATTTTCAAAAGAAACTATAAAGCATTAGATGTAATCGAAAAGAAATAAAACATATCACTGTATATTGATGACATCATGATTTCATAGGAAGATCATCTTTTCTAGTCTTAAGTTTTAGTTTTTTCTTTCTTGTCACATCTTCTGGAAAAATCACTAATGGAGTTGATCTCACCGTTGAATTCAAATCAGGTTTTAACTCCATAATCGCTAATGATTTCTTAATACGTAATTTATAAGACGAACTATCTTTGTATACTTAGAATATACCAAAAGTTCGGGCAGTGACACTTTAATACTGTATAGTAGGCTTAAATAATTTTCTTTCTACATAGTTTGATAGAGAATAGAAAAGTCTATCTTTCTATGCTATTTGATTATACTTCAACTCATATCATTATATTAAATTATCTATAAAATCCATTTCGGTTGGTTGTATAGGGTGTGTAAAAATGTTTTTCTAAAAAAGAAGGAAGAGAAATAATGCTGTGCTTTTGACCATAACAGACATAGTTGTCTTATCATCATACTAGCTTTCACATATTAATCCCTAAGGAATTTTGTGACATAAAATTATTATAGAACAAATATATTTTATCGAATTTTGAATGGTATAATTTATTTATTCTCAATCAAACTGAAATATACCCTTTAACTGAGTATATTATCTAGAGTGTAGATATACAACTGTCAACAAATGGTTATTTCTATTTTTATAGTAGAATGCTTTTTGTTGGCATTGATGAAGATAATATCATATATTTTACATATTTAAAAAAACAAAAGAATGTTCAAGATTTTCGTATTTATTTGTACTGAAATATATCATATCATCGTTGATGATAATCGAATACGAAAGATGTATACCATTCACATAGGAAATAAAGAAAAAAATCACATTTTTTAAACCTTTCCTTTGTTTTTTTTTAAGCAGGATTTATCTAGTTTTCAAAACTTTTCTGAATGTTAAAATAGAAAATTTCGAATATCGTAACAGTATCATTCTTTTCATCACTTAGGAGTTATGAAGGATTTTTCAAGTATATTGATTTGAATAAAGATAATGATACATATATCTCAATGTGATTATTCAGTCTTCAATTCTAGTGAACATTCTTTATATCTAATCCTATAAATAAAACTGAAATTATTTATAATGATATTTAAAATAAAATGATTGGTAAAAAAATTCTAATAATACAGCGATCTATAATAATAAAAAAGAAAAGAAAAAGCTTGGAATAAATAGAGGTCAAAAAAGAAACTTGTATTGATTGTATGTCGAATGTCAATTAAATATCAATAATAAATAATAAGATAGAAAAAAAAAGAAAGAAATGTCTAATAATCGATGTAGACGATATATTCGTGGAATATCACGTCGTATACCTTGTTTTGTTGCATGGAGTTTATTAATTGTATTATCAACATTATATTTTATATTTATTTGTCCATGGATAATAAATAATTTATCAATATATATTCCAATAATTCAAGCTGTTATTTTATTATTTGTAATAAATAATTTAATTTTTGCAATAAATACTGATCCAGGAAGATATAGTCGAGCACCACCTGATGAAAATGATGATTCAGAAACAACATTTCATAAAACAGGTTAGAAGTTTTAGTTTTTAAATAAAATTATATCTAGAACTTTATTTTTCCAGTTGAAATTCATGGAATACAATGTCGAATGAAATGGTGTCAAACATGTGGATTTTATCGTCCACCACGTTGTTCTCATTGTTCAGTATGTGATTTTTGTATTGATGTAAGTTTTTTATTTATTCTATGAGACATTTTTTTGTTTTAATATAATAATTAAATATGTTAGACATTTGATCATCATTGTCCATGGTTAAATAATTGTGTTGGTAAGAGAATTATTTTCATTCAAAAAAAAAATAAAACTAAAAATTTAAATATAGGTCGTCGAAATTATCATTATTTTATTTGTTTTTTACTAAGTGTATTAGTTCATATGTTTATTGTATTATCATTTTGTATTTATTTTACATTAAAAAATCGTTCAAATCTTGGAGAAATGTCTTCAATAATTTCAATTGTATTAATGGTGCTTATTGTATTATTAACAGTTTAAATAGGAGGTTTAACTACATTTCATTTAATGTTAATTATTAGAGGAGGAACAAGTTACAGGAAAATTTAAATCAAATATTAATCCTGTAATTTTTTCAAACTTTTTATTCAAAAAAAATAAAATTTGTTTTATTCATTTTAGTTTGATTATGGATGTTTGTATAATTGTTCGAGAATATTTGCATCATCAACATCTCCAAGGTTTATTTTATTTCATTTCCTATAATAAAATAGTTTTTTTATTTACTTACGATTTTATTCTTTGAATAAAAATTTGTCTGCAATAAAATCAAATTTGTATAATGTTGAAACAAAAAAAAGAGAAAATTTCAAATGGAAGAAATTCAAATAAAGTAAAAAAATTTATTTTGTTTTTTTATTTAAAAATAAAATCTTTTCTATTAGACAAAACATATTTTAATGACTTCTGTGTAATATTTAAAAGTAAATATATTTTTTTTTAATTTAATAATAATAGAAATAATATTTGTTGAGTGTGATATATGAGAATCATATGGATGATCGAAAAGATGCATTTAAAACGTTATTCAAATCTCAATATGATTGACAATCAATTCAAATAAAACAATCTTTTTTCTTCACACTTTATTTTTCTAAATATTGAAAACAAAAAAGAAAAAAAAATATTTTTATTTAAACTTTAAGATAAACAATAATAAGAGATCTGCTTTTTGTTTAAATATTATTCTTTTCTGTCTTATATAAAGATAGACAGAACATTTTCAATCACAAATATAAATTCACATCGAATAATTAATTATCTATTTTAAAATAAAAAAAATTTCATACTGTATTTCAACATATAATAATATAAGACCCCATCTGTTACAATCAAATCATTATTTTTACTAATAATTCCAGTTTCTATTTATCTCAATGTGACTTAAATTAGAATATTCAATCTTTCAATTGCAGATAATGGAATGTGGAAGTTAAAGAAGACATAAATTTTATTCGAGTTCAACTCGAGAAGCTTCATATTTACACTAATTAAAATGACTCAGGCTTTTCTATATTCAAACTTTACGTTGTTCTGGTTGGTAAACTTTATTTTAAATAATGATTATAATTTTTTACATGTTCATCGATGAATTATAATGGAAAAACTAAACTATTCAGATAGTGCTATTATTAACTTATTGTATCGTTATAGTTTTTGTCATATGAGATTCTATCTAAAAACAACCAATTGTAGGATTACGTTCTCCAATGCATTACCTTGAAAATGAAAGCTACTTACCAACGAAATGTTAGATAAATGAAAATATTCCATATGTAGACAGAACTCCATACAAAACTTCATCTATTTTTTGTAAAAAGACAATAGAAATTTTATTATTATAAAAATATCATTTATTTTTCATTAACTAATGAGGAAACATTGTCAAATGCCCCCTTCCGATTTCAATGAAACTTCGTCTATAGATACTCCATAGTGCCCTAGTCAAAACCCGAAAAGGGTTTGGGCTCCTATTGAGACATGGCGAAATTACCAGATATTCAATATGTGTATTCCTAAAAGATCCCTGTGGGGTACCCCAGGTACGAAAAAATCGTATTTTTGAATTTTGATCTCAAACTCCGCGTATACAAAGGTCTCAACTAGATTAGCTTTTATAGAAAAATTTAGAAGCTTTGAACAAAGTCGTGCCAAGATATGAAGCTTTCAAAAAATGAATGTTATATACACTATCTATAGAAAAGAACTTCAAATTTGAAAGTTCTGTATCTGGGCGCGACTTTGTTCAAAGCTTCTAAATTTTTCTATAAAAGCTAGTCTAGTTGAGGCCTTTGTATACGCGGAGTTTGAGATCAAAAATCAAAAATACGATTTTTCCGTACTTGGGGTCCCCCTCAGGGATCTTGTAGAAATACCCATATTGGATATCTGGTAATTTCGCCATGTCTCAATAGGAACCCAAACCCTTTTAGAGTTTTGACTAGGTCACTATGGAGTATCTATAGACGAAGTTTCATTGAAATCGGAAGGGAGTACCTGAAAATGTTCCCTCGTAAGTTATTTATCGATCTTACTAGTATTGCAGACAACTTGATTAAAACTACTTGTTTATATGTTAGACTATTGAAAAAACGCTAATCAGAATCCGATGTATTCAATAATTAACGAAGAAAACTGAATATGTCTACACTAGAATCAATGTCAACAAATTTTCCACTAAACATCATGCCAATAAAAAAGAAAAGAAATAAAAATAATCAAAGGATTCCATCAAAATTGATACGATCAAAGACGACATCTATATTGAGATTTCTCTCTGCATTAAAAGGAAAAAGTGAACGAACCGCCTATATGGTGGATTTTGGACTAGTCTAGTTCATACCATGTTTAGTTCCATTTTACAACCAATCTTCTTAGTTAAATTGTTTTATTGTTTCAGTATTAAGTCATTATGTCACAATTACCACGAACATCAACTCTTAAATCATTTACAAAAAAGCGCCCTGTTTTCAAATATAAACGTAAGTTTATTATGACCAAAAAATTTAAAAATTGAAATTTCATTTTTTTTCCACAAATCAGACCCATGTCACCACTTTTTTGACAACTGCGTCGCAGTCGCGATTCTGCGGTGCAGTTGCGCGTAACTGCGACGCAGTCTCCGCAGTTGCGCGCAACTGCGACACAGTACCCGCAGTGCGGGTAACTGCGGCGTAGTTGCGTTCGCATAGGGGTATAAAAGGCACTGTCACAAGCACTCTATCTCATTTTAACTTTTTACAATAAGAAAGATACATCATTTTTTTTCTAAAAAAAGAAATCAATGCCATGGTGTATAAAATAATGAATGATGAATTAATTAATGATTATTAATTTATTAATGATTATTAAATCATTAATTTTATTAATTTTATTTAATTTTATTAATTTTATTTGAGGGTGTGAACTTTTATTAAATTTTATTAAATTATTAAATTTTATTGAATTATTTATTAGGTTTTTATTTATTTAGAAAATGCTGATATTGACTGGGCGTCTGTTAGAAATGCGATTTTTTTATCGCAGTTGTGGCGTAACTGCGGAAAATGCTGAAACTGCGGCGCAGTTGTGGCGTAACTGCGGAAAATGCTGAAACTGCGGCGCAGTTGCGCGTAACTCCGCCGCAGTTTTTCGTAATTACGGGTCACAGTGCGATCGCAGTTACGCAAAACTGCGTCGCAACTGCGCCGCAACTGCGACGCAGTTGCGCGTAACTGTGGAAAATGCTGAAACTGCGACGCAGTTGCGCGCAATTGCGCCGCAGTTTTTCGCAATTACGGGTCACAGTGCGATCGCAGTTGCGCCACAACTGCGTCGCAGTTTGACCGCAGTTGAACACATGGGTTGCCTGTGTAAAAAAGCATTTCAGGAAATTTTGGAATGAAATCGATTATATGATTATAAATGATTTCTAATCGATTATAATGAGACGAGTTTATTCTGATTTCTCTATTGTAACAATAGATTTCATTTAGTTTTAATGAATTTTAGTCTGTTAAGCTATCTAATCGATGAAAATCGATTTCATATAATCAGATATAATCGATTTAGTTCTAAGAGAGAATTAAAATTCCATAAAAAAAAAATCAAATTAAAAATCGATTAAAATGAGACAATTTCAATCAGATTTTTCAGTGTAAAATACTTAGATTTTTTTGATTTCGATTACTTTTTAATGATTATAATCAATTAATTTTCTGACATCGATTAAAATTGATCCAGACGTTTTAATCAATTATAATCATTAAAAAACTCAATCAAAAGTAATCAAAATTGAAAATATCTGAATATTTTATACTGAAAAATCTGATTATAATAGTGCTATAATAATCGATTAAAAATCTGATTTGTCTAATATTTTTTTACATGGGTAAACCTGTAAAATGCTTATATATAGAAAGATCGAATGAGCCCTATTTATACATTTAACGGTATATAATAAAATAAATACACAACATATTGTGTCTAAACGTACCTCTTTTGATCTGGTAAAAAGGCTCGCATATTTTCAGTAACTTGTATTTCGTCAGCATCCATTAAATCTTCTTCACCTAATTCATCGTTATAATCAGATGAAATTTCCATATCAACATCGATTTCATTATTTTTCAATGTTTTTTCTGTTTTCATTATTTCATCATCATATACCTCCTCCATTTGAATTTCATAATCTGACATCTCATTTCTTTCTTTCTGAGAAGCATCATAACGAACTAGGGCATATGCTGATATATATAATTAGAAATTTTCAATTTATCAGAAAAAAACCTCACCGATATTTAAATTTCGTTGCTGAATCTTTTTATGTCTGTATATTGTTGCTCTACTACACATTGAAAGTTCA
>JAJEKB010021389.1:1279798-1291302 GCA_022393335.1 Macrotrachela quadricornifera | reverse complement strand
ATATCAACTTTATATCAAAGCAATAGAATTAACTCAAATTCATATGTATCTATTTTCTGTTTATGAATCATATTTAGTCATCAATGAAAAATAAATCTGTTATCCTTCAATAATTAATTTTAATGATTAACCATTTGTAAGAATATACATAAATAAGTCGACACAAAAGTGCAGATAAATTCATTTTTGATTCGATCAAAATTGAAACATTCAATGAAGAAATATTTTCTTACCAATAATATTTCGTTTGTGTCACTATTTTCAATAACAATACATAGATATTTTCTACGAATTCTGTCGAAAGTCTCAAGCAATAAATCGTCTTCTTATTGTTTTTTATAGAATATATTTAGAATCTTCTTTTGATACAATCAATCTTCCCTTAGTACTTCAACATCTAGTTATAGCTTCTATTTGTTCGACTAATTCTGATATAAATACATATCTATAAAATGATTTTTGTCATCTAATCAATTGGAACAATCAAGGACAACTATTTTGAGTACAGTCATCGAGTAAGCAGAAATAGTTTACTTATTCCATTTATAATACTTTGTCAGTCATGATGCTTTTACATTTTATCACAAATAATTTTAAAAGACACGAACTGAGAGCAAGAGATTATTAAGTTTTTTATAACAAAAAAAAAGAATCTAAATATACGACTAATAATCATTATTTTCCATTTAATCACAAGTTTGGCATCGATGTGGAACTTGTATTCATTTCAGGAACTGGTTGGACGATTTTAATCACTTGCTCTTATTATATTGCAAGTTCTGATTTAAACATATTGATAAAGGTCACATCATCCATACTGGTATTGCTTCAAGCACCCACTAATTTTGTCAGATTACCAGCTGTTAAACCAATAATATTTTATGTTTTATCGTACTATAAAATATAAAATAAATACAAAATATTGAACATTTTCAGAAATACCGAAATAAAAAGAAGGACTACTTTGTTTTCTTCTACAGGCATCCAGAGAATGTTAAAATGATTCAATAAAAAAGTGTAGGAGAATGGGTTATTTTGTCTAACGATGAAAGAGACATGAATCAGACTAACAACAGCAATGGAAAGGACAAAAGGAAGAATGAAAAATTGACCGAAGAAAAATATTTCTATCAGTAAAAAAACGCATTCTTATTGGCTCTTTTAAATTATCCTTGATACATATTTTCAGTAGATCGCTCACTTTCGTTTGTCTGGATATGTTTGAGATTTTTGATTCACAATATTTCAAAATTGTCGTACATATATCTCCATGAACAGTTCGCACATGTGACCAAAAATTCTCAAATTCTACATCAGTAAGACAATCTTCCTGATTTGCAACGTAAAAGCCACATATTTGTTCATGTTCATTTTTCATCTCGTCGTACACTGGAAGAGCAAAATAGCCATGAGAGTCTAAATGAAAACAAATAAGACATAATGACTTCTATGATTATCAAGAAGCTTCTAAAATTACTGATTTCATACGATCCAGCGTAAAATTTTCGAATAAGCTCGTTGGCAGACTGATCTTACTGAGTGATTGAAAAAGGAAGCATGGCGGTTAAATGATAATACTTGATTATCAAGTTCTTTTTGGCATCAAGTTATCATTAAGTTAAACCAAGATCAAGGTGAACAAACACGTTTCAAGTTATACAAGATTTGGCGTATGAAGCGTCATAATATTCGTGTATAAGTCAATGAAAAGAATAAAACAATAGTTAGAAATGTAGAAGGTGGAAGAGACAGTGATGGTTTTGCATCAGAGATAAACAGTGCACTTTTACTTACCGATGCATCATTGCCATTGCCTGGCCATCCAAACACACGAAGTAACCAATCAGAAAATGTTGGTGACAATAGCATACGACTTCGAGCTTCACTGAGATATCATTTGTTCTAACTGCAAGCGAATGGAACACCGCATTTAGTCGCACACGTCAAAAATTGAACAATGATTGGACAGATATATTTGCTGGCAAGTTATCATTAAGTGAAATTAAATGAGCTGCAATATTTGGAAAATCGTATGCGAAAAAAGGACAAAGAAAGCGAATGTGTAACAGTTTCTGATATCGTGCCTCATGCATTAACAGTCAATGCACAAGATTATATTTGATAATACTTTGTGGTGAATCAACATTGTGGAAAACAGCGTGAGCTTGTCGTTAAGAAGCTCTACTTTTGTTTTGAAGAATAAACTGATATGAACTTCTTTTCTTAAGGAAAATATGCTAACAAAATCGGTCCTTTAATAACACTTTGTGAACGATTAGAAGCTGCTGATGAAAGCTTACTTGCAGAAGGTAATTACACAAGATATGAAACAATTGAAACATTAAAGAAAGCGGCGTCAGATTATCGGAAGAAGATGTAAACTGATGAAGGTATTTATCAAGAATGTGAGATGATTGCTCGTGCGTATTGAAAAGCAGGCGTAAAATCTAAGCACGTTCAAGGTAATCTGAATATTTATCAGAGGAAAACTTCTTATATATTTTATTTTATTTTTTTCAAATGATATGTTCAAGTTACCCCAGAGACATCATTTCGTGCTCATATATTTTCCGAACCACAAATTAAACGATATATCGAATATTTCAGGAAAGAAAAATGTTCACCAGTTCATCTCGGCACCACTGGTGGTGTGTTAAAACCAATGACTGAACAAAAACAATCTTTCCTTTACGCACTTATCTTTATAGATGGAAATGATGCAAATGATACTGTTTCACTTGCACATGCAATCCTTGCTGATCGTACTGTTCCTAGTATAAGTTATTTTCTTCGGAATTTAGCGCGCAGTATCACGCAAGTAAATGGAAAAATAATTCTTCCTTCGTTGTCTGTTATCGATTTTTCGGTTGCGCTTATGAATGCTATCCCTCTGGAATTCAATGAAGAAAATGTGTCCCTTCGATAGAGTTCGTCGAGTTCTATATTGGTCCACTTTCTAAGTGAATCGGGAAAGAGAATACTCGAGTCGAGAACTAAGATATCCTACGCATCAAGCAACGTGATTTGTCTATCCCCAATTATATTTAATCTTTTTGAGATGACTTAGTGGTTAATTGACACTTCATTCGTTTTATCTTTTTCAGTGCGGCTGATCCCTATTCCGTGATTTTGTTCTCGTCCGAATTGACTGTTCATGATTGAACATGCTGTCAGCGGCAGCGCAAAGTTCAATCCTAAGTCAACAGTCATATAAATAGATGCACACGAATAATAATAAATAAACATAGAGAATATTCGATGTATCAGTTAGCTAATAAAACAAATGATAATAGTAGTTTATGGGTCACAGATGATGAGGGTGACTTCGAAATGGTAAATAATTGTCTTTACTTTACCAAAATAAGATAGGAATTATATTGCTTTTCTTATTAAATAAATATTTTTTTTGTTATAGGTTGAACAATTTAATAATCGTCCTCAAATACGTACAAATTGGAAAAAAAACTAGTACAATATTAAATATGAGAGAAGAACTAAGGCATTTTATTCAGGATATAAAAGGACTAATTTCACAACAACATGATAATATTAACAAGCAGCAACAAGGATTTGGTCAATGTATAATGAAGTTAATTGAACAACAACATGACAATTTCAACAATCAACAAAAAAAATTTAACGATCAAATGGATTCATTAATTATGAAGTTCGAGAGTATTGCTACACAATCGAATTTAGATAAGGAGGAGATAAATTAAATCGAATAGTATATTAAACGATTTTGTATGGCCTGTTAAACACGTCCAAACACATTAAATATTACTTGTATTTGTTATTTTTTGTTGTTTTCGAATGAATTGATTAAGTATGATTATCCTTTAATAAATTCAGATAAATATATATTGATACTTTTTGGGATTCCAAGAGAAGAGATTTGGAATGAAAATTGAGAAGTAGTATCTTAAGATAAAATTTCAAATGAGAACGGTTATGCATGAAAAAAAAGCTTTGAAAAATTCGTTTCTTAATGAAATTTTTATAAAACTAGGATTCAGTTAATTCACCATAAAGTATTCGAATATGTATTTGAATTTCCAAAAAAATCTCGTTCCTCATTCGCCACATTACATTAACAATGTTTTTGCAGTTATATTTCATATGTTTTAACTTCTCATTAATGTGTACATTTAAAAATACAGCAATTTATCAGTGAAATAAATGTAGTTAAATCAGTATTCGACCTTCCTATATATGATGATGATATCACCATTTTACGTTCTCTATTATCAATATCTCAATAGAACAGAGTCAAACAAACTTTTATATTCTCAAAGAAATATATAAGTCGGATTGTTGTACAGATCATAGAAGTTATTTAAAATAGAACTTCATTCATTGATTTTTTACCCATCAGCTCCTTTTTCCGATGTTAAGCATCTAAGCTCTCTAAATTTTCGTTAAAAATTCTTAGAATTCTATAACATCTTGGCGCTTCTAATAATCGATAATATAAATTAGGAAAACATTTATATGAAATATATAATCAAAGATTAGCACTGAACAGTTATGTAACTAAATGAATAATGATTCTTCATTACGATTTAGATAATGCAAGAAACAAAGTTGCAGGTATTCTTATATGAAAAAGTTTTGATAGTTATTGAATATTTGATAGAATATAAAATGTAATTTTCTTTAGGATCCAACTGGAATCTTCGAATTGATCGAGGTTGTTCGAAATGAAACATATGGACAATTTTATAAAGTTTGTTGTTTAGAATATATTTAATTTATTTTATTGATAAAATTATTTTTTTTGTTTAAAGGGTCATCATACTAAAACAGGTCAATTAGCTGCTATTAAAGTTATGAATGTTACCGAAGTCAGTTTTAAGCAATAGATTTTTAAAAAAAATCTTATTTGTTAATTTTTAGGATGAAGAAGAAGAAATTAAATTAGAAGTTAGTGTTTTAAAAAAAGTATAAGATTTTTTTTTATTTTATTTAAAAAAAAAAATCTTGTTTTATAGTATTTAAATCATCCAAATATTGCCATGTATTATGGAGCATTTATTAATAAATCAATTCCTGAAACAAATCAACATGATCCATCATGGGAAATTTAGAAAAAAAACCTCTTTAATAAATATTTCAATATATATATTGTTTAATAGTTGGTTATGGAATATTGTGGTGCTGGTTCAATAACTGATTTAGTTAAATCAACAAAAGGAAATTCATTAAAAGAAGAATGGATATCATATATTAGTAAAGAAATTTTAAATGGTTTAAATCATCTTCATTTAAATAAAATAATTCATAGAGATATTAAAGGACAGGTATTACGAATCTTATTATTAATAAATTTAATCTTATCTTTTTTTTTTCATTAGAATGTTTTATTAACTGAAAATGCTGAAGTTAAATTAGTTGATTTTGGTGTGCCGGCACAACTTGATAGAACTATTGGAAGAAGAAATACTTTTATTGGAACACCATATTGGTAATTTTGTTTTACTTTTATTTATTTTATAAAAAAAATAAAATTTTATTTTAGAATGGAACCAGAAGTTATTGCTTGTGATGAAAATCCTGAAGCAACATATGATAACAGAGTAATAAATATATATATTTTTATTTGTTAAATATTTTCGAATGATATATGGTCATTAGGAATAACAGCAAATGAAATGGCTGAAGAACAACCACATTTATCGAAAATTCAATATTATTAAAATAATATTTTGATTTTTGTTTAGCATTATATGAAATACATCCAATGCGAGCACTTTTTTTAATTCAGAACAAAGTAAATTAACAGGTTAGTATTTTATTATTATATTATTTATATATAAATATATCAATTTAAAATAGCATCATTAGCTCGTTATCTTCTTGGTTGAATGTTAGTTATTGATCCAGAATAACGAATGTCTCTTGATGAAAGAGAATATATAGTTGAACAATGGAAGGAATTAATATTTTATGAAGTTATTCAATATGAATTAAATCAAACTAAAAAATATATGAATGGAGATAAACAACAATCAATTGATCAGCTAATGTAATAAATTTTAATTTTAATCATTTATAAATAATTAAATTATAAAAAAAACGATGGGACATTTATTGGTTTTTACAGATAAAATAAATATATTGTATTATTCGTTTTATGTTCATTTTGTTTTCATGTTGGTGATAATCAAGACTTTCTTTTAAATAAAAATTTTATTCAAATATTATATTTATTATACAGTATGCTTGAAAAAATTTGCTTCCTATATAGGTCCATGTAAAAATGAATAATCCATTTTTCTATACTATTTCATCGATAACAAAATTTCGCTATATGAGGAAATTGAAAAATCTCTCCATAAAAAGTTTTAAGTCAAAATTCTAAAATGAGTTCTTCTCATGTCCCTGATGGGGGACCACGGTAATGAGTTATTCCAATACCTTTAAAACGCAATATCTCAACAGCAACAGGCCATGAGCACAAACCAGTGTTTTATCTGGAGAAGTGTCCGAGGGAGCGGCACCCTTCCCGAAAATCGAGTTTGCTTCCTCAAGACTTGTCATCATCGCGCTATAAACGCATGGCTCGCCCCCTCGGAGTTTCAGATCCGCCCTCCGGAAGAAAAATCCTGAATAAAACACTGGCACAAAGAGTTTTAGGACTCCGATCTATGCTATAAGTCCTATCTGTAGATAAAATATGTGCCCCAACCGAGAGTATCATTTGAGGAGGTTTCCTCGTTAGTGGAGTGCGGACATACAACTAGATAGTTTATTCTTACTGCATTTTCTCTCCACAAGCAAGAGAATAATACTGAATGATTTTTTTTACTGAAAAAAACTCTTAAAACTGAATAGAAACCAATCTGTTTTATATACAATTAGATGTAACTTTTTAATTTGTAGAAAACCTTGTCTTTTGTTTTTCCAAAAGAGAGGAAGTCACCGGAATCCAACCGGATCCTTTAATATCCAATCAACCATTAACTGTGAACAACTATACGTTTTCCTATTATCTAAATATAAGAATAATTTCAATAAAGTTTTATGCTCTTAGAAATAAAGATTTTATCGAAAAAGGATATTCATAATATTAACAATCTATAGCGATAATTGGTACATAATAAATAATCTGTAGTTATTAAAACTATTTCCAATGTATCACCTTGAAATACTAATTGAACTGTAAAGTTCTGATAGACACCTTTCGACTTGATTCGAGCTGGTATCGTATAGATTCTGTTGAACGTGATATTTTTCATCGCAAATCTTCAAATTCTACTAAATATGATCGTCATTAAATTGCTACATTAAAATTCTGTATTACATTTTATCTCATTATTTTTATTGTAAATATTTCGCATACTTAAAAATGTAATGTACAGTTCTATTGTATATTTCTTCACCATTCGACTTCTAAAAAGAGATATTTCTCTATTAAAGTCTAATATCAATGATCAAAGATTTAGTGAGAACAGGTTATAAATTAATATGTTATGATCTCGGAGGAATAGTTCTAGGTCGAACAGTAGCCACAGAATGAACTTGAGTGTTTTTGCAGAGTAGAAGTTTGGGCCAAATCTCCGGAAGTAAACTGAGACAGATGAATGGCATAAGGATTGTGGAAAATCGTATTAAAAGAGTGAAATAAGAGATTTGTAAAGCAGCAGCAAACGTTATTAAACAACAATTCTGTACTATTCCAACAATAAATGATGGTAAAGTCAAAATGAGAAAGAGACTTGCAAGAGCTAATAAGTGAATGATCATTCGACGATGTCTACGCCATTGAAATCGATTATTTTGTACTTGCCGTTTTTGTTTGAGAACTCGTACGATTAACATTAAGGTAAAACTAGTTACGATAAAAACAGGTATGAAATTATGTGCAATTCGAAAAAAGAGTGCTACAGATGGAATTCTCAATGCACATGAATATCCACAGAAGAGTGATAATGTATTAAATTGATTTTCACATGGATAAAGAAGAATAATGACAATATTGGCTAGAATTGGATATATAATTGTCATTATAAAAAGAGGAATGTAATGAAATAGTATTCGTCTACGATAAGTAGCAAATAATGAAGAATAAAAAATAAGCAAATGTCTTTCCATTGAACTCCATGCCATCGTCCAATAAATTGAAGTAGCACATAGAGCATTGAAAAAATTCCAAGATATACACATTGCATTTGTTGATGGTGTTGCATGACCTGTACGCAGATAATTTAAAGTAAATGGATGACTAAGAAATGAATCCATTAGTGAAATATATAATAAAACTAATGATGTATGATGGTAAAGAGTTAGACGAAGTTTTCGATTTGATAATAAATAAGTAAGTACAAAAATAGAACAAATAATTGATGGAATATGAAAGATTTGCATGATTATATATTTTATTTTATTAGATGGATCAACCATTGTGTTACTCATAGATGTTGTGTTTGACATTGACCAATATTCTATATATACTTAAAAGAAAAATAATTAAAATTTTACTTAAGGATTAGTATTAGATATCGATCTTTATTTATAATATAAAGTCATGGAATAGATCAAATAGCATATTTCACAAGAAACTTGAATCTATGAAATAATATCCATGTAAAAGTTCTACACTGCAGCTTTAGAAAATCTAACAAAACATATGATAAAACAGCTACTTTTTCAAGATTTTGATTGTTAAAAATTGTTTTTAGTGGAAAATAAACATGATATTCAGAATCAGCGTATCAAAATCTACTAAAAACATTATTTTTTAGTATGAATATTTCCGTCAAAATATTTTCCTGTACCTCCCTACGGGAACAAATTTTGATGAAAAATATTTCATACTAAAAAATAATGTTTTTAGTAGATTTTGATACACTGATTCTGAATATCATGTTTATTTTCCACCAAAAGCAATTTTTAATAACTAAAACCTCAAAATATTAACGGTTTTTGGGGGATTTTATATGGAAATCTACTTTCTTAAAATACCTGTTTTTTTACTAACAGTAAAAAAAGTTCCTCAAATGATTTCGTAATCTTGTATCCTCACATCAATCCCAATAAAAAAAATAATTAATAAGAAAGAAAACGAGCGGGAGATGTAGCTCATAGGAAAAGTGCCACTTCTTTTATCTATTACGACAAAAAAAGAGAGAATAATGAGAATGGAGTTGTTCTTAACTATAAATGAGTACTAATATCTAAACAGCATGATTAAACGGGAGTCAAATTTACTTTAATACTTAACTGTATATTAAAAAAACATAATTATGAAGACGATATTTCTGTAAACTATTATGATGCCCTATTTTTCTCATAATGAATATAGAGATTAAATTCTCATCACATAACAGTTTTAGTTGTTTTATGAAAAATAAAATGTATTGGAATTAATCATATAAATAACTATTCAAAGTGTTAATCACATATTCTAACGAGAGTTATCTCGCTTGATGCAGTAATAATCAGCATTTATTCTTCATAGATCATTCTCAAAGAATTTTCTGGTCATAATTCACCAGTGGAACATAGTATATGTGCATCAGATTAACCTTTATTGTTTAGTACCAATAAACGCAGTCTTTTACGGGCTTCAATTTGGTATAAAATACTTACTAAAATTATTTTACCTTAAGATCAAACCCGGGGGGACGTAAAGGTTTTGAACCATCCCGTATTCTGTTTCGCAAATATCTCTTCCAACCGAATCTGTATGACTTTTATCGAGCAGATAGTTGTTTTCATAGGACAAACTTTTTTTTCCAATATTTCGCATATTCCAAACTTAAATGAATTTTAATGTTCAACTATACATAATAAGTATATTTATAAAAGAAAACAAATTAATTTGGAGTTCTGCCATTGTATACATCGTTTTATACCGTGTATGCAACTACTAAAACATATTGAGAAAGAATTTTTTCTATTACATAAAGGAGAGTTCAATTCATATATTTCTATAAGAATTTTAATGTTGATTAGGTCACTCAAGTAAAGCATCTGATGAAATTTTGGATCATCAAATCTATTCTAAAAAAAAAGAAAGATAGATAATGCCCTTTTGAGACCATCAAAATATTCTCGATTTTTTGTATTAGAAACAAACTAGAAATGGCTCTAAATGTATACCAACGGTTGATTTTATGAGTTCTCAGTTGAGTTTTGTTTCACATCCGTACTTCACTACGGGAATATTCAGACGACGTCTTCTTCGTTCCCAAAGGAGAGTACAAATACTGATCATAAAGGGATTTTTCACATACTTAGAAAAAACTCAATAACAATACACACTGTACATATTAAATATATAGTTTCCAAGAATTTTCATTCATTGACTAATTCGTGGACCTGAGTGGGTTAATATGAATAAAAAGTAAATCTTTATATATCATAGATATTCATCGCAGTTGAGAATCCGCCGTTACTGCGCCACGATGGACATCTCTGCTATATATTGATGAAACATCTGTATTCCTATGATATTCTCCGTTTTCATAACAATATCTTTTATATGATGATTATATTCTTTATATATTCGAGCCATTTGGGATACGAGAATCTTCATATATGGATATAGAAATCTATGTAAAATCAATTTATTTTCTATTCTTTATTGAATGGCAAAATAAATATTTTATTTTTGGTGAAATTTAAAATGGGATCAAAAACAAAAGATTTCTTCATCAAATATGATCGTTCAAAAAAAAATGTTCAAAAATTCCTGCAGTTTCTGCATTGTTATTATATAAATTTATGTGAGAGTATTATTTCCATTTATGAGAAAATATTATATTGGGAAAATGTTCAAATTGATGGTTAACTATGCATCTGGCATTGCTAGACATCGTTCAGATGGACACGTCTAAAATATAATCAATATAAATTTAAATAGTAAACATAATGAAAAATCTTTACCGAATAAGCTCTATCACGTGTTTTTAAAGAACAAATTTTTATTTTATTTCGACGAAATTCTTGTCGACGTCGATGAACTCGCATTAAAATAAATTCCGATATTAATTCTGCTATAACCATATAACCAATACCAGATCCTTAAATTTATTAAAATAATAATATATATTTATTCAAAAATAAATAAATATTTACCAATAGCAAGAAATGAATGAAGAATATTAAATCGTCCACCTTGTCCTGTTACTGTCAAAACAAAACGAAGTCCATACATTTTTGTTATTGTTCGATAATCTATTCCATTTAAATGATATTTATCAACAGATCTATTAGAAAAATTTCGAATAAATTTTAAAAAAATCTAACAATATTAATAATGTAATTACTTATAATTAATGCCTGGAGAAAGTTTATCATCACCATTTTGTAATAAATTAAACGCATAAGTTGGAAAACATTCTCGACGTTCTCGACTAAAATCAAAATCACATTCCCAATTTTGTTCAATTTGAATAAGACCACCCTAAAAAATATATATCAATAAAAATAATTCAAATATTATTTTATATCTGTCGTATCAAAGTTACACCGGTGAACGAAGTTATAACTTCGTCAAC
>JAJEKB010021389.1:1221831-1279398 GCA_022393335.1 Macrotrachela quadricornifera | reverse complement strand
AAGTTATAACTTCGTTCACCGGTGTAACTTTGATACGACATATCTATCAAATATTTATATGATCTTTATAATAGATAAAGGATATTATTTTATGATTGATTATATAAATTTTTCCCATGGATAGAACTTATATAACTATGGTTGCTAGTACTAATCATGAAAACAATTCGCTTTCATTGTCTAAAAACTACCTTTAATCTCAGATTGGGTTGGGTCATCTAAAGCTTGATCCATGTTGGACACCGGTATATGTACCTATTTTTCTAACGAAGGGATATTTAAGATTCGCAATGGTATTTATTGTATTTCAACATCTCTTCTTCTCGATTATCGTATCCAAAGATCAATCTAATTTGTCTTGCTAGTTTTCTAGTCAAAGCTCTTTCAAATTGTTCCTATTTATAGAAATACTAAAAAATATTTCCTCTGTCCAGGTTAAACAGTACGGTACGAAAACGGTTATATATTCCGGACAATACTAGGTTTTATCATTAGAATAGGATTGTATTCAAACGGAACACTATGTCGGAAATATGAAATTTTGTTCATTTTTAAAACTTACATGCTGGTATAAAGCTTTAACATTGATTGTAGGATTTTGTTCATGAACTTTTTTAATAATATATCCAATTTGAAAGATAGGACATTTTGTTTCAATATTATTATCAAATCGACATGAAAAATTAGTATTTTGTTTGATGGTTCGTCTATAAAAATAATTTTAGATAAATATTTTTAAATAATAATACAAACAATTTGACATTAAAAAGTGGAAATGAAACAATTGTTTTAATAAAAATTGTTGTACTAAGTAAATCATCAATATAAATATTTTGTTCACTTTAAAATAAAAAATAATAGAAAATTTAAACTATTAAAATTATATAATAATAAAATCTTACGTAGAATTTGTTTGTTCTTCAGGACACCAAGCATTTATTTCACATACATTAATCATTGGATTTTGCTGACTAGCTACACAATTTCCAGTCAAAAAACCTAAAGAAAATAATTTTCAATAATATACAATTATTTAAAATTAAATAGAATATAAAAGAGTTTTTTTTCATATTAATCCCTGTAGAATAATACATTAAAATCTTACCGACGAAAACAATGTGGGAAAAAATTATGCTAAAACATAGCTATTAAAATATATCTATACATTTAATTCCTAAGATAGAACTAATGTAAAATATTTTATGTAACATACCTACTGCACCTGGTGCTGGTACATCTCGTTTACATGTATTATGTGTAGAATTGCAGAATATATGATCTTTTAAAGCCTAAAATAAAAAATAAAAATAATATTCAATATAAATTTTATGTAAAAAAAATTAATTTACACTTGGACAAGTTCCTTGAATTTGATCATATGTAATCCTTTTACGAGTAACCAGAAAAAAAGCATTTCTTTCCTATAGAAATATTAGATTTTATATTAAGATATATATTAGAAAAATAAAAAAATATATATACAATTGGTGGTACAACATAATCCGATGCATCCCATAATGTTTCTTTTATATTATCTTAAAGATAAAATATCAAAAAAAAAAAAAATTTATTTATATTTAAAAAAACTAAACATACCATTATGAGAATTTAGTTTACGAATATGAACTCGTGCAACACCTTTAACTTTTATAATACTAGAAGAATATGGAGATTGAAATTGTTGATATCCTTTTTGTATTAAAATAATATAACTATTATGAAAGAATTATTTATTTATTTATTTAATAGATAAATATATTGATTACATACAATATAATAGAACTTAGAATAATAAATTGAAGAAGACGATGAAATATCCCAGCAAATTTACTACGAATTTGGATTTCTTTAACTGTTGAATATGTTACAAAGAAATCCGACACAAATGAAGACATTTCATTTATAATAATAGGAGCCATTTATTCATATAATAATTACACTAGAATTTAAATACAATTATTTATCATTTATCAATCTATGATCATCTACATCATTGTAGGAATATCTCAAATGATTATTTTAAATGAATGAAGATGAAACTCTAATGGTGTATATCAGTGTCTGGTATGGATCACTTTTTTTGTGACCTGACCTGACTCGAGCATATCGTGACCTGGCCTGACCCGAATTGAAGGACATTTTTTAGATAACAAAAGCAAGTTTTTTTCAGTCATCGACACTCTTTTGCGTAAATCAATAAATATTCTCTCGATATTCGAAATAAAGAAATAATTATCTCCTCCAAAATTATTTCTTTTCTTATGTGAAGTTCGGAAGTTTAGGACATTTGTAACTCGACACGTGTTTAACACTGATGTATATATTCTATTAATAGACTATATCCATCATAAAAAATTCATTTTCACTCATCTACTTAAATACGTAGGTTTGATTATTTATATCCTTACCAAAATATCCATTGACTGACATAATTATTCAATTAGATATAGTTACGTTTTGTTTTCTATATAATACTATGTTTTTTTCTTATCAATTATATATAGAGAAATAAAAAGAAAAATAATATTTAGTTGAATAATTATGATAGACATTGTATGAATTTGTTAAAATATTCTATTTAAATAAAAATAAATTCTCTTCTGTTAATAGGAGAAAAATATTAAATGAGATAACATATAATCTTTTACTAAATATTAATATTTGATAAATAAATAAATTCTATCTAGAAAAATGTACTTGAAGTTCAAATAAGAGAAATCTAATCATTTAAGATATTATTCATTATTATAACTAATCTATAATTTATTTTACCTTATTATTGTAACGAAGAAATAAAACAAAAAACAAAAAAGACGTTGCGAATGTGTTATTTTTTAGAAAATGTTGGTATTAATAATTATGCAATATCACTTATGATCAAGAAGAAAAGCAAAAAGAAGTTATATATATGTATAAATAGGATATTTTCTCTTTTAATTTTCACGTGATAATTATGGAGAAAACGTCAGACAACACAGGATCGATTAGAGATAAAAAACAAAACACAAACCAAATTTATTTATAGAAATATAATAAATAATTAATTTACTATTTTATTTATATGATTTTATTGAACGAGATTTTTTTTAAAAGATAAATAAATGATGATTAACATAAATAAAAATCACTCAATAGAAATGTTCGATATTAATTAATTCTTTTCTAATGACCTATATCTATTAAATATTTCGAACTCAATGGCATTTAACAAGCACGCCCATGGTGATAACACTTGCGTTTTAACTTATCAAAATTGGTGACATATGTCATATAGGAGAAAACTGACATTCTATTACACCATTAGATACATATTCTTATTTTTCTATGTTAGATATTATCATATTTAAGCGCATATCAAACCATTACTACTTAACCTCTTATCCTTACTTTGTAATAATTTAAATAAATGTAAATAAAGTTTATGGTTAGAAAAAGTTTGTTTTTTCTTTATTTAGTTAAAAATATCTTATATAATAAGAATAACAAAATAAAATAAATTATTCTATTTATGTAAATCAAAAAGTTCTCTCATTACTATATTAGTATGTTAATATAAAGATTGAATTATATATATATATTTTTTTTTTATTAGATGATAGACGAAACGACCGAAATTATCAAATTTTTATTTAGTTTACGTGCATTTCTCCTTATAACTAGGAATATGGATCGAAAATATCTCCTAAAAAAAATATCGATTTCTCTTTACTTTATTTCCATTTGTTTTTATGAATAGCGATGTGGATCGATAATTTCTGCTACAGAAAAAAATCTATTTCTATTTAAAACTTCTCTTAAGATGAAAAAATAAATTATTGATTTTTCTCTATTTTATATCTCTTTCTTGTTATAAAGAGAAATAAGGATAAACAATTTCTGCTTAAAAAACGCCTCAAGGTTTAGTTCAAAAAATATATTCTGCTTAACTTTTTAAGGTTAAAACATTTCTCCTAGAATGTGAAACAATTTCTATGTTACGAAAATAATCCAGCTCTCGTAAATTTTTATACAAAACGAAATCAAACTTTCGCTATTATTATCATTTGTCAATCCTATCATCATCAAAAGTTCGAGCTCTTTTCGTTATTAACGATAAACAAAATAATTCCTCATCGTAAGTCCGAGCCCAAAAAAACATGAGCCTACATGATTCGAATTATCTCATATCTATCATTTGGATTTCTTTAGCATCTTGTGCACATTAATTAATCGTATAAATACAAACTTTAAAAAATCGTTTGTCTCTCAGTTCTCTACTTATAACTAAATGTTCACAATGAATAAAATTAAATCTGACGATAATTTAAACAAGATACAAAAAAAGGGATTATTAAAATAAAAACCCAATCTAATCTATTTTCTCCTTTCCTTTTACTATAAATGATCTCAAATAATTTTTTTTACAAAGAAAAAATACTAGCGATCACTTTAAATATACTCACACAAATTCTATGAATATAAGAGAACGCGAGAATATAAATCGAGTTATGTAAAATAGTGACATCTATAATAGATTGAATAATTGATGAATTGATAATGTTAATGGCTGATGAAAGAAAAGAAATAGAAGTGAGACAAAAAATGTTAAATTAATATTCGAGATATATATATATACATATGTTAAGTTAAATGAATAATAATCAAATTGAAATTGATCTTAATCAACTTCGAGTAAATTATTTTGAAATATTATAATAAAAAAATAAATATTATTTTCTTTTCAAAGGATCCATCGGGAATCTTTGAATTAATCGAAGTTGTTGGAAATGGAACATATGGACAAGTTTATAAGGTTAATGATCTTTTTTTTTTTAAATAAAAAAATTTCTTTTTTTTTTTTTATTTAAAAAGGG
This sequence comes from Macrotrachela quadricornifera, assembly GCA_022393335.1. Classification (NCBI taxonomy): domain Eukaryota; kingdom Metazoa; phylum Rotifera; class Eurotatoria; order Philodinida; family Philodinidae; genus Macrotrachela; species Macrotrachela quadricornifera. The sequence continues at coordinate 1,274,545 of JAJEKB010021389.1, read as the reverse complement.
TCGTCATACTAAAACAGGTCAATTAGCTGCTATTAAAGTTATGGATGTTACTGAAGTAAGTTGACATATTTAATTAAATATAATATTTATTTTTGTTATTTAGGATGAAGAAGAAGAAATTAAATTAGAAGTTAATGTTTTAAAAAAAGTATAAAATTCTCTTTTTTTTTTATTTAAAAAAACTAAATCTTATTTTATAGTATTCAAATCATCGAAATATTGCCATGTATTATGGAGCATTTATTAATAAATCAATTCCAGGAAGAAATGATCATGATCAATTATGGGTTTGTTTGAAAAAAACAATTTTTTTTTTTCTCTTAAAAAAATATTTGTTTAATAGTTGGTTATGGAATATTGTGGTGCTGGTTCAATAACTGATTTAGTTAAATCAACAAAAGGAAATTCATTAAAAGAAGAATGGATATCATATATTAGTAAAGAAATTTTAAATGGTTTAAATCATCTTCATTTAAATAAAATAATTCATAGAGATATTAAAGGACAGGTATTACGAATCTTATTATTTAGTAATTTAATCTTATCTTATTTTTTTTTCATTAGAATGTTTTATTAACTGAAAATGCTGAAGTTAAATTAGTTGATTTTGGTGTATCAGCACAACTTGATAAAACTATTGGAAGAAGAAATACTTTTATTGGAACACCTTATTGGTAATTTTGATATTTTATTTTTTTCGAAAATTCGAATTTGAATAATTTATTTTAAGGATGGCACCTGAAGTAATTGCATGTGATGAAAATCCTGAAGCAACATATGATAATAGGGTAAATTGAATTAAATTTATTTTAAATATTTAAAATAAAAATCTATTCAAATTTAAGAGTGATATATGGTCATTAGGAATAACAGCAATTGAAATGGCTGAAGGACAACCACGTTAGTTTGTTTAATTTTTATTTTGAAATTTATTTTTTTTTGTATATATATAATAGCTTTATGTGAAATGCATCCAATGCGAGCACTTTTTTTAATTCCACGTAATGTTGCACCACGTTTAAAATCTAAATGGTTTGTTTAATAATAACAAGAAAAACTAAAAGTTTATATTTGAAAATATTTAGGTCAAAAAAATTTCATAATTTTGTTGAATTATGTCTTGTTAAAGATTATTTAATACGTGGAAATTGTGAACAATTATTAAAACATTCATTTATACGTGATTCACAAGAAAAACAAATTAAATTACAAATAAAAGAATATTTAGATAAAACAAGAAAATTTCGTCGTTTATCAACAAATCCTCATCAACAAATAAAAGAAGATATACAACAACAACAACAACAACAACAAATTCAATCAAAATCAGATGATGATGACGATGATGATGATGATAATGATGATGATGATAATCATATTCATATTCATAATCAACAAATTGATGATCATTTAACACAAAGAGAAAATAATTTAAATACTTTAAGACAAAATTTTAAATGTGTTCAACATACACCAACAAGTATTTACTATTTTATTTTATCATATATATTCGAAATAAGAATCTTTAAGTATATACAGAAGGGGAGACAAATTTCGATTCATAGACCATTATTGACATTTTTTATTTTATTAATTAATCACTCACTAGAAACTGTAACAGATAGACTCTCCGGAGTAAACACGATCTACAGATATCGTCAATAATATTTTATTTATTTTTTGTTTAGATATTATAAATGAAGATGAAATAAATCGTCGTGCACCATTTCCATGTTTACCAGGTCCACCTATTGTTGTACCAAGAAAAGCTGATGTTTGTTTTTTTTATTTAATTGAATATTCTATTAAATAAAAAAAGAAAATTTTTTTGTTTTTTTTTTAAAAGGAATTAGTTGCTGTTGTTGAAAAATTGAATGAATTAGCTCGAAATGATTCCGATTTAGATGAAGAAACAGATTTTGATGATTCATTAAGAGAAATAAATTGTACACAAGATGAATTTATTAATAAAAGAGTTTTACCTGATCTTTTATCAAATCAATCAATTCATTTACTTGATCAAACTCAATCACATGAAGTTCGTTTTTCTGTGTATTTTTTTTTAACATATTAATTTTTTTCTTTAAGTATCGACAAGCTGTTGGAAATCCTCCACAACGAACAACATCAATAATTGCATCACCTATTCAACATATTAATAAAGATTCAAATCAAAATAAAAGATCATCTCAAGTATATTAATTTAAATAGAATATATTTACTAAGAATACAAAACTAATATCATTCATTTTTATAGTCAGTTTGTTTTTTTAATAATTTATCATATAAGTGACATTTTTTCTGAGGATCAATCTCAAAGTTAGTTTCTCATAGGATTATTCGAACACTAAATTGAACTTATTTTAAAAAGGTGAGTCAATCTATATATATATGCTTAAAATATTTTCTCGACACTTTTTTTTTTTGTCACTATTCGACCATAAAATATAGCGAAAGACTAAATCATAGAAACGATATTTTCACTGACTTTCTGCACGTTAGAAAAAAAAAGTATTCTAAATATATTATATTTAGATTGATGTAAATGTCTCACCATCAATTGATGAAAATAATGAATTAAAATTAAATGCACCTGAAATTCGTAAATATAAAAAACGATTTAATTGTGATATATTATGTGCTGCTTTATGGGGTTTGATTAGTTTTTTTTAATGTTATATTTAATTTTTTTTTTTACAAAAATTTCAATTAGGAGTTAATTTATTAATTGGAACAGAAAATGGTTTAATGTTATTAGATCGAAGTGGTGAAGGAAAAGTATATTCATTAATAAAAGGTAGAAGATTTGAACAATTAAGTGTATTAGAATCTCAAAATATTTTATTAACAATAAGTGGAAAAAAAAATAAAATTCGTCTTTATTATTTATCTTTTTTAAAAAATAAAATTGTTAAAACACAATCAAATGATGGTAAAAGACCTGCTTTTACTAATCTTGGAGAATTACAAGGTGCTAAACATTTTAAAATTGGTAAAAAAAAATTGTGTTTTTTTTTTCAATTTAGTTTTTTTAAATAAATATATTATTTTAGTTAAATATGAACGAATTAAATTTTTAATAGTTGCATTATATGATTCAATAGAAGTTTATGCATGGGCACCTAAACCTTATCATAAATTTATGACATTTAAAGTATTTTCTCAATTATCATATAGACCATTATTAGTTGATTTAACAATTGAAGAAGGTTCACGTTTAAAAGTTATTTATGGTTCATCATATGGTTTTCATGCAATTGATCTTGATACATCAAATCAAATTGATATTTATTTACCTCCACAAGTTAGTTGAAAGTTTATTTTTATATTTTTTATTTTCTTTGTTTTTTTTATTTTTAGTTAAATGATTCAGTTGAACCTCATGCAATTATTGTTCTTCCAAATACAAATGGAATGCAACTTCTACTTTGTTATAATAGTAAAATTTTCTTAACAAAAGATTTATGAATAGAATCTTAGACAAACTCATGAAAATTCAAGAGGGAGCCACTATAAGATCGAGGAACTTACAAAAAAAATCGTTTTCTAGGGTCAACTAATCTTGAGAGAGAATTTTGCATAGTACAAATTTTAAGTTAAGCAGTGGTTAGCCATCAATGTGGCCCTTATATGATCAATCGAGCCTCAATAATAGTTTATTATATTTGAATGGATTATTGAGTTATTTTAAAGAATAAATAAAAAAATTTTATTATATGTTTCGATTTGTTAATTTAGATGAAGGAGTTTATTGTGACACATATGGAAAAAGAACAAAAGATATATTATTACAATGGGGAGAATTACCTACTTCTGTTGGTTAGTTTTTGATTAGACTTTTTTTTTTTATTTTAAAAAATAAAATATTTATTTTTTTATATTTAAGCTTATATAAGTAATGGAAAAGTAATGGGATGGGGAAATAAAGCTATTGAAATTCGAAATGTTGATTCAGGAACATTAGATGGAGTTTTTATGCATAAACGAGCTCAAAAATTAAAGTTTGTTTTTTTTTATTTTTATTTAATAAAGAATTAGTTTTTAATAAAATCGCTTTTTGTTTTTTTAAGATATTTATGTGAAAAAAATGAAAAAGTTTTTTTTTCATCAATACGAAATGGTTCATCATGTCAGATTTATTTTATGGCACTTAATAAAATGAGTTGTTGGTAATCTCATTAATGTCAAATTTCTTTTCTTTTTTTTTTTTCATTAACAAAAAAAAAAATGAAAACATTTTTTTTTCTTTTTAATCAATGTTTATTATATCATTTCATTTCAATTAATAATAAATTCATTTAGAAATTTATTCATTATTTTATGCATTATAAAAACAAATTTGGTTTCATTGTAGATACTAGAAAGATCAGACTGGTTTTAAAACCTAGATAATAGTTGAACTAGAACTTATTCAAGACAGATTTTCTAACTTTTAATGGTCCATTTTTACCGAAAGTTTTTCTAGAGAAATATTGAAAAAAACGAGTAGTACATCTGAAAACACTTCGTTTTTGTCAGATCTTAAGTTATAAAGCTAAGTATTTCTGTCATTTTAAGATCATGTTCATCTTGTTAGCTTTCCAAACAATGCCTTTCAAAATGGTAAAGAAATCCAGAAGGAATCAAATGCGAAAACTAGTTCTATTAAGCCTTAATAGTATCTTGTAGGGAATATATGATTAGATATGTAATACCTACGGAAATATCAGGAATAATTATTTGAATTTAAAAGGACATCTTTTTCAAATATGAAATAGAGTAAAACCATTGTAGTGTCCTGTAAAGTCATTGTAAAAAAATGATTTTTCCGAGTAGAGGACGGTGATTATGGAAATGAATTTATTACATACAATGTTATATGAGCAGCGTTTTTAAGGTAACAATTATATGAATGATTGTAGGAAGGCATTTTAGACTTATCATTTCCAAATGAGTTACTTCATCTGTATTTTAAAAGCGAAACATCGAAACTAGTTTTGGTTTTGGTACATGTCTACTCTCAAATTCTTGTTGTTCCACCATTATCAAATGAAAATATTTGAATTAAGATAAATCTGTTTATCTCACACCAATATTAACACATACTCCCATAATGAAATAAAGCGTTAAATAAGTAACATTGAATAATGATTTATAAAATTTGACAGACTTCCTTAGGATCTATTTGAATTGAAATTTTTAAAACATTTCACTGAGTTTATCTCGAAAAACCTTATATACCAGAAGATAGAGCAAGCGATGCTCTGCAAAACCTACTATACTATCATTCATTTAAATTCAGCTGGGACTTGCTATTGAGAGATAATGTTTATGTACTGGTCAATCAATTGTCTTGCTATTAAAAAATTCGCTGTGCGAACATGAACTATTTGAGTCGTATGTAGTTTGATAAAGCTGAATGTAGGCTATCAAAATATATATAGATAGTTGTTATTTTGGTTGTAAAATAAGAAAGAAAATGTTCTCGAAATGTTGTATAAAAAATCAGGATTTGGCTGTTTTATCATATTTAATGCTAAATTTACATAACTGTAATGATCAGTTCGTCTAGCTCTATAAGCTCTGAAAGTTTCAGTCGATTTTGAGATAGTCTTGTATATAGTGGTACGTTGACGAAATACTACTTCTGAAATTATCGACTTGGGAAAGATTGTAATCTTAGATTTTGCATTGGAATAATGGAAATATCAAGATGTACGGATACATTTTCCATCCAAGCTGGTTTTTTCTAAAGCATTTAAACGATTGTATTACTACTTTCAAATAAAACTTAATAAAGAATTTTTGATTTTATATTCTAAAAAGCATTAAATTCTGCGTTTTGACTTATCTCAAATAAGGTAAGAGCAAAAAATTCGCGACATTTTTTTCTCTTGATATATCTTCACAACAATTTGAACAATTTCAATCAATAAATAGTCATTTTAAAGTGCATTTATGATGTAAAAACAAAGGTTCTGGCTTAAATAGTAAGTGAGAAACGATAAAGAAAATTTGTTATGTATTATTCTCTTTAAATCAATGATTAAGATCTTGTCTCACCACGAAATCTTGATTTCAACATATTGTACAAAACTTTAATCTTGCTTTTTTATGATAATCAGTTAATTCTGTTGTTCTCGGTCTTTCTTTCTATTTAAATTCAGCATTATATAGAATGTAGAGAAACAAATCATTTTCATCTAACTTATTCAAACTATTGACTTCATAATCATTCATTTTTTATCTAAAGCGGACGACCTTATTTGTATAGATATTTTTCTTATTGAATATCATTATAGAAATTTACGATGATATTTTCATCGGTAAACCAGAAGATATGAGACTAAACTCATTTTCAGTACTTCAAGGAACAAACAAGGCTTAAATATTTTATTCAAATTCTAATCAGGATTTATTTCTTTTTCATATGATCAAAGCATTTGTACTGTCAATATCGATCATATCGTATAAATTACAAAGGAGTCATCATTTTGTATCTTTTTTTACGGTATATTTATGGCACATTTAATTCACACTATCAACAAATCTTTTTAATTTTGTTATAAACGAGAATAATATTCGGTTTTTCACTTTTCTAGATTCGATATTACCATATAATTTGTAAAAAAAAGAGAAAGTAATTTCGAAAAACATGATATGATAAAATATCTTCGTTATATATGCTCAAATTTTGACCTATGAATAAAAAATGACTCGTTTGGATATATAAGGGTTTACATAATCGTTGATATAAAATGTTATCATAAATGAATTTTGGTATTGTTGGGATTATTGTACAACAATTAATTAATCATAATTAAACTTAATGATTGTACATAGAGATATCAAAAATTAGTGAAAATAATACTTGTTTTAAAAATCTCTATCTCTATATGAAGAACCATTGAATCGTCTATAATAAAGTTTGTTAATTTGTTTTTCTACATATATATAATGTTGAGTATCACGTTTGTTCCTTTTCCTATTGACTCATTTTTCCAACCAATCAGATTTAAGCAAGAAATATTTCTACTATCATTCGAATGAAACATGGGTATATATTAAGACTACAAGTCAAGTCTAACTCTCCTTGCAATGTTTCCTGAATAAATCGTAATGGATCCTTTATTCAATAAAATAAAGTCTAAACAATCGAATGACACTAGATAAAAATATCGAAGTTTATTTATATAAAAAAGGAAGTAATAATCAATGTATATAATCTAATCTTTTTTCTTTTTTGTATTATTTCATTCAAGGTTTAAATATCTATACAGATTAGATATAATTTGTTTTTCTACCTTTTGTTTTTTTTTTTGTATGTAAAAGAAAGTATCGATTTGTTAATAAAAAGTAAGTCGAATTTAATTTTTAATAATAAAAAAAAAAAAAATTTAGATAAAAATCATTAATTGGATATAAATCTATCAATGTTTTTAATCTTAAAAGTGACAAATAAATATATATATATATACATAATTGTGTTAGAAAGAATAATAAATGTATGTGTGGATTATTCCCTAAAGGATAAATCGATTATCTTACAAGATAATTTCTTTCTTTTTTCTCTTATATAAAAAAAAAAAAATGTTTATGTAATAATAAAAAAAAAAAGAAAAAGGTAAAAATGATAAATGTTCGTAAACGAAATATGTAGGATGAATATGTCACGAAAGATAAATATCATCAAATCATAATAATATAGATTCATTTTTTTTCTTTCTAAAGAACATTCGAGAGAGAGAGACAGGAGGAGAGAGAGACAGAGAGAGAAAAAATGCGCTTGTCGATATAATAAATATGATTGGTCGAAAAATATTGATAGAGAAAAAAGAAATTTTCGAAGGATAAAATATTGTTGAAAAAGTAAAAGCATTGATCTGTGACGACGAACGATAAGTTTGACGACGACGAACGAAAGCAATAAAGGGACGATAGGTAAGAAATATATTCTTATACACGTTGAGCCGTGGGCGATCTTCTTCGATTCGCATGACCAGTAGACCAAATATTCATAAATTATTCAAATATAGTTTTTTTTTTCTAATAAATTATTCAAAATAAATATTAAATAAATTAAATTTTAATAAAACAAAAAAAAAAAAAAATAAATGAAAAAAAAAAAATTTTTTTTCGTTTATAAAAATAAAAATCTAAACATTTAGAATGGTTGATAATGATGAATATCTTGATGATAATATAATGATTAATTATAATACAAAAAGATTTTCATTGGATAATTGTTTAAATCAAAATCCAACAGATATTCAATTTCATTCAAGATCACAATTAAATAATCATAATAGACGACGTAAGATATTTATTCGGCTGCTTTTTTCTTCTTATAATTTTTTGTTTTTTTATTTATTAAAAGGTGTAACAAGACAACCATCAAAAGATAATTCAAATGAAGATGGTTAGTTTATTAAATAATAATAAAAAAAAAAAAAAAAATTTTTCTTTATTTTCTATTTAAAAAAAAAAGGTCATGGTGGTATAAATCAATTAGGAGGTTTATTTGTAAATGGTCGTCCATTACCTGATGTTGTTCGACAACAAATCGTTGCTTTAAATCAACAAGGTATACGTCCATGTGATATATCACGACAATTAAAAGTTTCACATGGTTGTGTATCAAAAATTCTTGGAAGATATCTTCAAACAGGTTCAATACGTCCAGGTGTTATTGGAGGATCAAAACCAAAAGTAGCAACACCAAAAGTTATTAATGCAATTACTAATTATAAAAAAGCTCAACCAACTATGTTTGCATGGGAAATAAAAACAAAATTAATTAATGATGGAATTTGTGATGAAAAAACAGCACCTTCTGTTTCATCGATTAACAGGTTTGTTTTTATTTTGAAAGAAAAAGAAAAATTTATTTTTATTTAAAAAAAAAAAAATAGAATTGTTCGAACAAAAGCTGAAAAATGTTCAACGAATAAAATTGAAGACACAACTATTGGAACATCTAATCAAAATCATGATTGTCATTCATCAACAAATTCAAGTGATGATATTCATTTAGATAATTATCAACAGTTTCAACCAACAACATGGAATCATCAAGATAATATTTATCAAAAAGATTCACGTAAAAATTTTTTATTTTAATTTATTATTATTATTATTTTCTTTTTTTTTTATAATAGCTGATTCAATATTAATAACAGTTGAAGAAGAAAAAGCATCTGTGTTAGAAAATTTTTATCAACAAAATCCATTTGCAGATTTTTCTCAAATGGATGAAATTCAACAGCGAACACAACTTGATGAACAAATTATACGAGTATTATATTTATTTTATTTAGAAAACAAAAAAAAAAATATTTTCTTTTTTTAAGCAATATTTTGATAGTGTTAGAAATCATCAATGGCCAAATCAGTCATCATATTATTGTTCAAATTCTCATGAAATATATTCAGTTGAATCAAATCAAAATATAATTTGTGCAAATTCAACAAATACATTACCATTTATTCTTGATTCAAGAATTTCAATATCACCTCAATCAATTATTTCATTTGAACAAATGTCTATTTTACAAAATCAAAGAGGTTTTTTCTTTATATAGTTATTTTATTTTATTTTATTTCATTTTAATTTAGATGAAAGATTACATAAAGAAGAATCATCAATAATATTAAAAGAAAATAATTTAACAAATAAATCAATGATTTTATTAAATTATCCAAGATTATTTTCATCATCAACATCATCAAGTCCAACAGAATTAGATAATTCAAGACAAGAATCCATTCATTTTCATCCATCATCACCTAATCAACAACAACAGCAACAACAACAACAACAGCAGCAGCAACAAAATTTATCAAATAATCCACTTTATACAGATTTAACACCTGTTGTTAATTCAACTCCATTACCATCATTTGAAACATTAAATAGTATTTTTTATTTATTTAAAAATTATTTTTTAAAAATATTTTCTTTTTTTTCTTTTATTAAGGATCTGAATGTTATTTTTATAATCAACAACCATCAGATGAAATATGGAGATCAAAATCAGCAAATAAATCAAATTGAACTATTTTATTTGTTAATTAAAAATAAAAAAAATAAAACTTTTTTTCAAATAATTAGTTCAACACTTTTTGTCAGTATTTTTTTCTGTATTAAATAAATCAATTATTATTATTATTATTATTAATATTATTATTATTAACAAACTCCATACAATTCATTCTTACATATAAATATATAATTCTAATATTGATTTATTTGAATATTTTTAGTGTCAAACAATAATAAAATTTGTTTTTTTATAAATGTTTTTGAAAGATTATTTATTTGATTAATAATAAAAAAAAGATATAAATTATCAAGATTTGAAAATATTTTTTAGAATAAACAAATATTATTTAAAAAAAGAAACACTAGATTTTAGTTTTCTTATTTCTGTTTGCAATAATAATTTGATGATAAAAAAAAGAGATCAAGGTTCTACAATAACTTATTTAAAATTTTAGTCTTGAAAATAAATAATTTTAACGAAATATTTACAATCATAAATATTTATTTGAGAAATAATTGTTTATAATATGCAAAAACCATTCGCAGTCATAGTCATAAATCGTGAAAGATTACATTAATATATTTAGTGAAAAGTATAATAGTTGAGAAAAACTTTCATTAATGTATTTCATTATGTATAGAATTTATAAACATTTTTTTTATCAATGATCAAATATAATTAACTTATTCACATATCTATTGATTAGGCTTTTCAAATAGATAAATATTCTTATTTATAATAAGATAATATTTCAAAAAAGATTATAATCCTTTAACCCAGCTTAGATTTCATTCATTAAGGATATATAAATATATCAAAATCAAATAAGAGATCTTCTATTATGAATGATCGATTTTTTTTATTTCTTCACCTTTTTTTTGTCAAAAACGCCCGAATATTAGCCTTTCAAATCCTTGCCTTCTGGATTTTCATGATACCAGAATCACCTACTTAGGTCATATATTTAGGATTTCAGAAGGTAATTCACTTCGATTGCTACTATTTGAAGACATTCTACTCCTGTGTTCTTTTTCATATTTATTTCTACTATCGTTTTAAACAATACCGAAGACCAATTTTAAATCCTTATAGAATAACGTAAATTTCCACGGCATATAGATAATTAGAAGATTAAGAGTATGCAATGGATATAGGACATTTTGATATTATTGAAACGCGTTTATTTTCGTTTTCAAGAGTTCTAGGAAATTTTTTGTTCAACAGTAGTTAACATATGAAACTATGAGAGTGATTGATTATCGAAGTACTATGTATCTGTAATATAATAAACCAAATTATGAAATTGAAGTGTGGAAAATTTTTTTTATGAATGATGGTCAGTGATCGTGTATAATGTAGTAAACTCAGTGAATGTTGTCGAAAAGAAGTTTACTATTGATGTTCTGATGTTTGTATATTACGAGAATAGCCTATGCATAGTTTCTTTCGAAAATAGGAATTTTATTTAAAATAGTTTATGACTTCGTCATTATAATGAGATAAATATTCACAGTCTCATATTGAATCATAATAACGTATATTATCTAAATTAGTTGATGAAAACTATTTGTTTGTTTTGAGTTGATAATGTTCATAAGCAAGGAACTAAATTGCAGGGGTAGCATCTGAGCAGCACCCGAATAATCTAATACAAATCTTTGCATGCGCAATACCAAGCTATTCGTTGACATTTTTTTAAAAAAAAAGTGGGAGTAGAATTTTTTCAAATAGTGGACATCAAATTGAACCACCTTCTGTTGGGCATTTTTAAAGAACATACTTAGGCCTAGTTACATAGAAAAAATGGTGATGAAGTCTCTTGAAAGAATAAAAATCGAAGGTATGGAAGCCAAGTATTATACTGTATCTTTTATGTCCTATATATCGTTTAGTATTTATACGGTTAAATCAATAGGAAAATTACTATTATAGGAAAACTATGATCTAGATAAATAGTAGAATCAATTACCTTTGTGATTATAATTGATTAGTGTAGATTTTCTTATGATTTCCAAATAGGGCCTATTTTGCCAAAACCTCCTCCCTCACTCCTTTTAAAAATTATGAATCAATTACATTCAGATGTTCACAATATAGAATGTTTACGAAATATCAATATCAGTTGAAAGCAAAAGTCTATCATGATGGTAATTATCAAATATTTTATTCTCAACATCATAAACATGATTCACTTGAAAAAAACAAATTTACCAGTAGAAATTCGTTCAATGATTCGTGATCTTATTTTGAAAGGTTTGACCATCGATCAAATTCGAAAAACGATGGAGGTGTTATATCCTGATACTTCAATTGATACAAAACTAAAAAATATTGTTACATATGAACAAAAAAAAGAATCGTTCTAATATAACCTTTATTGATGAATTACAAGAACGGTATTCCAACAGAGCATCATATCTACTTTCAGACAAAATACATCAGGTAAACCGGCATGAATTATTCCGAGATCTTGTATTCTGTTTTTTTTACTTTTTTAGCCTTTTATTCCATATTTCAATGCTGTTGATATAAATACCATTTTTATTTGCATCACAACTCGTCAACTTCTGTCAACATGTAAATGCTCATCGATTTTTTTATCGACACTTTTTTCCTATGCGTTTATGTCTTATTTCTACCGATAAAGCATCAGAAACATTTGTAACATTACTGAATGGATTGCAAGCTTGGGCAACAGCAGCCACTAGTTAACTCTATATAATAAATGTCTTAATGGATGATGGAGCTCCTGGTTTAACAGCGGCTGTGTAAATATGTTTAGAGACATATCATTCATGAACTTATTATTTTTTTCAGTGCAATTGAATTACCAATATGTAAGAGGCTCATGTGTTGGAGACACGCTATACGAAGAATTCATGAACATCGAACACTTATTGAAAGTAAAGAAAAATTTCTTGTGGTGGAAAAAGATATTAAGGGTTTATAATTAGCATTTAATAATCAAGTTTTTTTCATTGGCGGAAAATTAATGTTAGAGAAATGGGCTACTGACAGAGATTTTCATAAGTTTTCACAATAGTTTAGTGAACAGTGGGTATATCATTTGTGTTACTGGTATGAAGAAGGCGTTCGTTTTAGCCCTTCCACTAACAATGGATTAAAAAATTTGAATAGTCGCATAAAACAACAATATATTATGCGAAATAAACTACCACTTGTTCCATTTTTACAACTTGCAGAAAAAATGCTAGTGGATTGGTCGATGAATACCATAGAACAACCTTTTCAAATATATTTAACTGGTGCTGCTGATCTTGATTTAATGGCTTATGATTGGATTAATAATTCTTGGGTTAACTGTTTGTACGCTATATGGCCTGGCTATCCTAGATCATTTCAAGCAATGGTTGTGATCTGCACGAATTCTAAATTATTTTAACATGTTACCTTCAATATTCTGTTCTTGTAAACATGATCTCAAGCAATATTCATACGTCCATACGACAGGTCTTATGATGATTTGGGGAGTTCAAACAATTCCATAGTTAATTGGAAAAAGAAATGTAAAAGGTCGAATAAAAAACGTTAGATATTCGTTATCGAGGGACCAATCTTTTGTATATCTTCATCTTATGTATTCATATTTATCATATAAGTTTGTCTATATCATCACATGTGCACATATGTAGAAAAAAAACTGAGCTATTTTCCTGTAATTTCGTTATTTTGCTGATGATGAGTTTTTTTCGAGATCATTTTTCTTACTAATTAGACACTCCAAGCTCAATTCTTCTTCGTCTATGATTAAATAGTTTCGTCTTTCAACATCACCTTCAACTTAATAAAGTTGAGTTTCGACATACGATTGTTTTTTTCAATGATTCGAGAAACTTTCACATCCGAAGCACGAAGACAGCTCATATCAAACGGGAAGCACGAGTTATTTGATCGAATGTTCATTGTGCAATGGCAAGTGTAAAATAAGTAATCTACCCGTAAATCTCAATTTAGAGTACGTCTTTGATAGATTGTCTTTATAAGATTTAATTGATAAATTCATTTTTTATTTTGAAAATTCTTATTATATATATTATAAAAGTGAATACATTCAATAAATTTCTATAAATAAGTCCATTTGTAAGATCGGTTATTAAGTTGAATGTGATATTAATAATGATGTAATAAGAGAATGAAAATAATATAAATATTTTTCAAGGTAAATGTAGAAAAAAAAACGAAAAATATGAATATATATTTGCGAAGGATGATTATTAAATAATATATGACTAATATAAATAACAATATCGAATAGATAGGCCAGAATAAGATAAATCATTGATGATAAAAAATATTTATATTGACTTATGAATAAGATTTTTTTTTGTTTTCTCTGTAATGTTACGGAAGAATGATTTTATTTTTTTTTAGACTGTTAATGTAATATATAAATAAATGTTATGATAATAAGTTTAATACAATATTGAATTAATTGCAATATATACAAGAAAAAATATCAAGAAATAATTCAAATATGAGGTAAATTAAAGTTTTTTTTTTGTAAATATAAAATGAATTTATTTATATTTAAATAAAAGTCGTCAAAGTCATCCATTTTATGAAAAACATGATGCACTTTTAAAAGCTATTTGGAATATAAATCGATCAAATGAAAATCCTGATGAAAGATTAGCTGAAGTAAAAAAAATAATAAGTACAAATCCACCTAATAAATTATTTGATATGTATGATGATAAAACTGGAGAAGCAAAAGCAAAAGTTCCACCATTAATTATTGCTTGTTTTGAAGGAGATTATCATCTTATTAAATTATTACTTGATGTAAATTATTTTATTTTTATAAAAAAAAATAAAAAAAATAATTTATTATTTATAAAATAGAATGGTGCTGATCCAAATCAAACTGAAACCGAACATAATATAACAGCCCTTCATGTTATTGTTGATGGACCATATAAAGGACAAACATTAACTGAACAACAACGAGCAGATCTTATTAGACAATTCGTTAGTAAAGGTGCTGATGTTAATCAACCGGATAAACATCAAGTTGCACCTGTACATAAGTAAGAATTTTTTATTCAAAAAATATTAATTTATAAAATATTTCTATTTAAAATAGAGTTGCTATTAATGATCATCCGGATTGTTTAGATGCTTTAATTGAAGCTAAAGTTGATCCAAATGCTGTTTTTATGGGTGAAAGAGCAATTAGTATTGCTGTAAGACAAAATCGTGATAGAATTTTAAAAAAATTACTTGAATATCCAGAAACAAAAGTTGATGCTAAAAGTGAAACAGGTGGAACTGTTTTACATTTTGCTACAGCTGGTTTGTTTTGAAATAATTTAATTAAATAAATATTTATTTATTTCTATATTAAGGTATGTTTGATAGTCCAGAATGTGTTGATTTATTAGTAAAAGCTGGTGTAGATGTAAATGTTCAAGATAAACGTGGAAATACTCCAACAATGATTGCTTGTTTTTTTAATAAACCACGAATTCTTCAATCATTACTTTTAGCTAAACCTGATTTAAAGATTAAAAATAATGAAGGAAAAGATGCTGCTGCTTTATGTGATGAACGAGGAAATGATGAATGTAAAGCTCTTCTTCAATAACAATAAAATTATTTATTTTTATTATTAAAAAAACTTTTTTTCCTTTTTTTTTTCTTTTTAAATATTTTTCATTTATTTAAATAAAATAAATTATTATTTATCAGAATAATAATCAATTCACAATTTCATAATCTATTGATTTATTAATAATAAATATTTTTTCAACAAATCGATATTCAGTTTCAGAAATTATCCTACACAAATAAATTAATTTGATATATATTAGACATTGATAAATTTTGAAAAAATAAATTTAGTTTAACAATCAGAAGGTTAATTTATTTAAATATTATAATAAAATCAAAACCCAAAATAATTTTCAAACAAGGTTTTTTCAACAAAAATTCAATCTACAGAGTAGGCCAAAAGTGACCTAACAAAAACAAAAAAGATTGGTTGAATATTTCTATAAGGACTCCACACAACAGACTCATTGTTTTTTATCGAGAATAGAGGTATGTTCATGCTTCAAATCCATACAGAAAAGATTAGTGAGAATTTCTGATAAGTAGTCCTATTGATTTCAAGAAGAAAATATAAATTTAATAAAGATTCTCACTAATCTTGTCCTTATGGATTTGGAACGTGAACACACCTCTATCTTCAAGTAAACAACTCACGTCATTTGCTTGAGTCATTATGATGATTCTCTTTTTTTGTTTTCGATAAAGTATAGCTTTTGCATTATCCTGTATATGTATTTTTTTTTCTACCTGTGAAAAAGGAAAAGATTTTGTTATTGAGGTTAATAGTGATAGTTAAAAATATTTTCACTAATTTTATCTGTATGGATTTAGAGTGTGAACATGCCTCTATCCTTCGTAAAAAACGAACCTATTTGATCGAGCTGTACTGGAAATATTCAATATTTTTTCTTATTAGGTTACTTTTGATCGACCCTGTATGAAAACTCTTAGATTTCCAAAAACTTCGAATTCAATCTAAATCTCTTTTTCGAAAAAGGAAAATATCCATCATCCATCCATAAATATATAATAAACTAATTAAAAAAAAATTAAAATACATTATACAATTTCAGTTAATGTTTTTGTCTTTGTTATCTAAATCTTTTATTTTATTGGGTAATGTTGACCTTCAATATTATAAATCTTTTTAATGTCTATCAATGTCGTTATTTTTGCATGCAAGATCTTGAGACAACATATTCAGATTTGTTATCTCTTTTCATAATCTTGAATCATATCTGTGACGGATTTCATCCATCACTATCTTCTACATATTCTTGACCAAACATGCCCGCCGTATATACATTCACATCGGTCACTTCTTATTGTTTCACTTCTCTTTGTCTCTACTTTAACTTTCTTACTTGACCGCTCCGTCTCATTGGCGATGAACATAGATAAATAGTTGTTCGTTCTCATATTCACATTCATTCTTCTTCTTTCATTTTGGTTAAATAAAGAAATACGGACAGTCAGCCATTCCGTCACACGTGGCGATCACATCAGTCGAATTCTTGACATATTCCGTTTAATATTAGACATTTCATTTATTCACTGTCTCTTAATTTTTCATAATTCTTCTAACTTCACATTCTTTACTACCCACATGGCTGAGTCAGATGGAGAAAAACTATCAGAGCATCTTACTAAGTTACGTGATGGACTTGAAAGTCAATCTAAGTGTGCGAACACGCTTGAAAATACCCTAGATAAGGTTCATAACACAATCGGTCAAATCGAGAAAAATGTCAATGGTCAAATTAAGAGTCTCTCACTAACTCAACAGACCCAACAACATAATATGGAGCAAATGATTCATAAGTTAGATGATCAAGTTCAAGAACTTCGTCAGTATATTTCAGCTCAAATTTCCGAGTTGACAGCTGATCTTCGTTCTACTGTCGCTGCTGCCTATACTTCCCCATCTCCTCCCTCACCATCATCAACTTCCCCTGTCGATAACTTTACAAATTCTCACCCCTTACTCAATGCATTTTCTCATGCCTCAACACTCTTATCCTCACTTCGTCAAACAATCATAATTCAGCCACCAACAGCTGCTCCCTCGTTCTCTGGTAGCGTAGAGGACAAACCACGTCCTTTCCTCCTACAGCTTTATCAATATACAACTTCATTATATGGATGGAATAAAGAAACATTGTTTCAGAATATCGGACAATTCCTGAAAGGAACAGCACTCGAATGGTACACTCAGATTTCTACCAGCAGTAATTCTCCCACTCACTGGGATATGTTCCAGACACTCTTTTTACGACAATTCAGCTCACCTTTACGACTCGCTCAGATAGAACATGAATGGAAACAATGCATTCAAAAGTTGGATGAATTGATTAATGAATTTTTTGTACGATTACGTAGCCAATGGTCTGAGCATAAACCACAAGAAGAAGAACGAGATCTTGTACCACATCTCTTTGCTAAAATCCGGCCCGAATTAGTTCCTCTCATTGGTGTCCTTAACGATTCTACCTTAGAAAACTTCTTGGAACGAGCTCATGAAGCAGAAGTTATTGAATTCTCCCGCTTGAAACAATTTTCGTACACCAGAACGTGTAACTTCAATACATCTTCTAATCCAATCCCATCATCTCACATCAAAAAATCTAACTCCAATCGATCCAATATTATTTGCTATAACTGTAATACCTCGGGTCATTTGGCGTCTCACTGTACACAGAACCAATTTCTCCGCTATCCATACAAATCAAAAAACTAGTAGGGAGTCTTCCTGGTGGGAGGTGGCAAGACTCCAAGAATGATCTAGATATCAAAACCTCTTTCTCACTTAGTTCTATTCATAATCTAGCAAGACCCTCATCTAAATTATTACAGATTGACGGTACTCTGGAAGGATATCCCATTCGGTTCACTATCGACACTGGATCGAACCTAACCGTGCTTAGTGAAGAGGCGTTCCACCAACTCTCTTACGAATCTATCCCACTCACTTTCATCAATTCACCATCGTTAACAGTACGCTGTGCTAATGGTCAGTCTCTACATACAAACGGCCTCTGTCAGCTAAATATATCTTTCCAAAATAAATCTTTTACTCATCTTGTATATGTGCTTCCTCACTTACAACATTCATGCATAGTCGGTCTCGATTTCCTTAGAAAACACTATTTATGTTGGAGGGCAACACAATCAAATTCTCTTTCTATCAGAAGCAGATGAATCCCACTCACCCACCTATCATTCGCCACCTCCCGACCAGAAGAAAAACACCTCTCTCAACCCCCTAAACTCATCATCCTACTCCCTCCAAGCAATTGATGTCCACGATCTACCTCCTTATCATTCCATGATTATTCCTGTCCAACCCACAAAACCCTTCTCCGAATATACAGAAACTCAAACTTATTTTGTATCATCCATCAAGGATTCTCCGCTTGTAGCGAATGGTTTAATATCACCAAGCAAGACACTTTGTATCGAAGTTTCGAACTTTTCTCCCTATCCTATAAATATTCGGTCTAAACAGAAACTTGCTGTTATGGAACTAATCAGCGAACATCAGTTGAATAGTTTATCAAAAGTTAAAAGTACACCTCCGAACATTCAACAGCAAAATGTATGCCTCCGGGATCTATCACAATCGGAACTAAGCAAACATGAAAAAGCCAAACTTATTACTCTAATGAGTCAATACTAAAACGTTTTCACTGAACATCCGGGACGCACTCATCTTACTAAACATGTAATTGAACTTCAACCAAGGATAAAACCATCTAATACTCAACCGTACCGGCTCGCTCCATCCAAAAAAAGCCATAGTAGATCAACAACTAGAAGAGATGCTTCAAACAAAACAAATTATTTCTTCTCGCAGTCCCTGGGCATCTCCTATTGTTTTAGCACCTAAAAAGGATGGCTCACTTCGATTCTGTATTGACTACCGCAAGCTGAATGCTAGTACAGTTAGAACCGCTTATCCCATGCCTCGGATCGACGACACTCTTGACTCCCTCAATGAAGCAAAATACATCTCCACACTTGACCTTAGATCTGGGTATTGGCAAGTCGAAATAGATCCTGATAGTCGCAGCAAAACGGCATTCATCACTCATAGAGGTCTGTACGAATTTCTAGTCATGCCACTCGGACTCTCGAATGCCCCTGCTACCTTTCAACGGTTGATGGATATCGTCCTAGCAGGAATAAAATGCCAGTCATGTCTTGTTTATATTGACGAAATCGTAGTTTTTTCCCCCCACCTTCGAACAACACCTTCAAGATTTATCGGCTGTGTTTGATCGTTTAGCAGCAGCCGGACTCACACTCAAAACTTCGAAATGCGACTTTTGTCGCAAAGAACTAAAATATTTAGGACATATGGTCACACCTAACGGTATTAAACCCGACCATGGCCTAGTCGAGTCCGTAAAAGTCTTCCCCCAACCTCAAAAAGTTAAAGATATTCAAGCTTTCTTAGGACTAACAGGATACTATCGAAAATTTATAAAAAATTATGCAAAAATAGCAGAACCCCTTCTTGCACAAGTACGATCCTATCAAAAATCAAAGCGTTTCACAACTAATATTCAATGGTCAACTGAATGTACTTAAGCTTTCGAAACATTGAAAAGTGCTCTTACAGAAGCTCCTGTCCTTCGAGCACCGAATTTTAACGAACCATTTATCCTAGAGCTAGACGCGTACGACTATGGCCTTGGAGCTATTCTCACTCAAGAGTACGATGATAAAAAATTTGTAATAGCCTATGCTAGTCGTACTCTAACTGCCGCTGAACGGAATTATTTTCCTACAGAAAAAGAAGCTCTAGCGATATTCTGGGCTACTAAACATTGCAGGCCATATCCAGAGGGATCAAAAATCTATATTAGGTCAGATTGTCGAGCACTACAGTGGTTACTTGATACTAAAGATTTATCTGGACGATTAGCTAGATGGGCTATAAGTCTATCAGCATTTATGATTGTTGACATCAAATACAAACCAGGCTGAACTAATACAAACTCCGACACTCTATCTCACTATCTTCTTCCCAACTTAGCATCGTTAACTACATCTAGTCAATCGCCTACACTTAACCTCTGGGATAATTGTACACTCTTGGAAAATATTAGAACAGAACAACTTAAAAACTCTCATCTGCGACCCATCATTGACCAATTGTCCACTACTAACCTCCCTGCTTACCATAACTCTCACTCACCCTTTATTCTTATTAACGGTATACTGTATAAACATCGATCTCCTCTGAAGCATCTCAATCAACGATTCACCGGCCTTCCCTATCTCTTAGTTATTCCAACCACTTTACAACGAGAACTTCTCTCCTGGGCTCACGATCATCCGACTGCGGGACACGGTGGTCGGGAAAAAACTCTCTACCGTCTCTTGAATCGAGTATATTGGGAAAACATACGAAAAGACGTGAACAATTACGTTCAGAGTTGTCAGGCGTGTCAAAAATATAAGTATTCTAATCAGGCATCTAGCTCTCCCCTACAAATGCATATAGTTCGCGAACCGTGGCACACTATCGGAGTAGATATCATGGGACCTTTCCCAGCCACGCAACGTCAAAAACAATACTTGTTTGTTGTGGTTGACTATTTCACTCGCTGAGTGGAACTATTTCCCCTTCGAACAACTACTTTAGCTGATATTGCGAATATCCTAATCGATGAAATTATATGCCGTTGGGGTTGTCCTACATATATCCTCTCAGATAACGGTCCTCAATTCATTTCTGAACTATTCACTAATATATGTTCTTCTCTCGGTATTCAGAACAAGAACACATCTAATTATCGTCCTCAAACGAATATGACCGAGTGAGTAAATAGAAACCTTAAACCGATGTTAGCCCAACATGCTCAAGCAAATCCACAATCATGGGACCACCACTTATCAAAACTTGCTCTATCCATTCGAACTTCAGTAAACGAAACGACGAGTGACACACCCGCATTTCTAAATCTTGGCCGAGACTCTAAACTATCTATAGACTTACTACTAACAACACCAACTCAATATAAACCTCTGATGCCGACATTTCTCTCTTTTGAAACCGAACAATATAAGAAACATCTACGTCAACAGTTGTCTATAGCTCATTAAATCGCTAACGAACATAACGAAGATCGTAAAATTCAGCAAAAAGAACGTTATGGCCAACATACTTCTAAACGATCGTTCGAAAAGGGACAGCTAATGTGGGTTACTATTCCTTCAATATAAAAACATGGAAAACTCGACCCTCAATATCAAGGTTCTTGTAGAATTATACAATTTCTGACCCCCTCCTCATTTTTTATACATCGAGTTTCTGGCGGAGTAAATCTAGGAGTTACAAATAATGATAGACTCAAACAATTTTATCAACCAAAAATCTCTCGTCTTAACCGTAAAGAAAATAATGTAAATTTACCCTCAAATATAACTTCTCAACCATTAATGACATCGATATTCAAATACATACACCTACATATAACCCCTCATCCTTTAATCATTCTTTGACGTCTTCATTATCGAATCGTCGACCGATGCGTATACGTAAACAAACTCGTCGCCTAAATCTATAACAATACACATAACATAAGGAACGGTTGGCGATTAACGTTTAATGACCTTTATCTTCTCTCATACATATCTTCACCATTTATCTATACATTTTATTCGTCCAAACCACCAGCGACGACATACAAAGCAACAACAACTCAACCCAACTCCATCAACAACAAACAACATCAAACCAACTACCCAACAACCAATCCCTATCGCATCACCAAAGAACGGCTCGCCGCCAATCGGACTAACAGCTTTATTTGATACCGAGCTAATTAAACCATCGTAATCGAACACTACTGAGCGCGTTTTGTTTCGTTTTGTTTTCTCTCTTTAATACTCTTCGTAATTACGTGTGTTTCTTTACTCTTGTTTTTGTTTATCATTTTTTTTTCGCTTTTCTCTCTTTGTATGACTATGCTCGTACAGGTGTACTCGCGTCGCGTCAGGGGGGTATGTGACGGATTTCATCCATCACTATCTTCTACATATTCTTGACCAAACATGCCCGCCGTATATACATTCACATCGGTCACTTCTTATCGTTTCACTTCTCTTTGTCTCTACTTTAACTTTCTTACTTGACCGCTCCGTCTCATTGGTGATGAACATAGATAAATAGTTGTTCGTTCTCATATTCACATTCATTCTTCTTCTTTCGTTTTGGTTAAATAAAGAAATACGGACGGTCAGCCGTTCCGTCAAAATATCTTACTAACGAAGGAACCTTTTTAAGTGTGGAAGCCCTTTAAGCCGCATCTTTAGGCGATAGATAGACCTCAATAAGAGATGAAACCTCCAAAAATGATTCATGTCCTCGCATCTTTATTCCTGAGATATCGAATTCACAGGATACACAAAAAGCTAGAAAATGAAATGGAAAATTATTCCCTCGACTGAAAGGAGGGTCATATAAAAAAAAATAGTTTGTGTGTGTGTGTGTGTGTGTGTGTGTTTGTGTCAGGGTCAAAAGAACATTGAGGCCGAAAAAACATCGTCTAAAAGGCTAATGGCCATTTGTCTTCCACATGCGCTTTTTGTTGGTACTGAACTATGGCCGTTGATCAACAGCATTGCTGATTGTGATGGTACCTGAATTGATCAATGGAAGCGTATGTTAGTATTAACTTTGTTAGAAGAATTTATTTCCCCGATTGAGGGGACAATCATACGAAGAAAAGAAAAATGAGCTTTTGTGTCTGTTGCCTCTCACTGGTCAAAGGCTCGATCTGAATCATATTTGTTTTATCGAAAATTTTCGAGGTCGAGGAATCCGAATCTCGCATTAATTTTTTCAAGTTTTTTTGAGATTAATGTTTTTTCAGAAAAAATAAGTTTTTTACGAAAAAATTTAGTTTTTATATTGTTCGGCCAACAGGCTTTTGAGGCTGCAGAATCGAATGGTATCATTAGGTTTTCATTATCTGGCGAAAAAATTTGTTTTACCCCGAAAAAATGTTTTTTTTTCTAAAATAATGATTTTGTTTATACAATTGACCAAAGCGCTTTCAAGGGTGAGGTATCAATTGGCGTGAATAGTTTTTCAAAAGATTTTAAATTTATCGTTTTTGAAAAAAAAACACTGAAAAACAGGTAACACGCGTCGCTGCGACTCGCTTAACCCTCGACTGAATATAGTCTACGCATTCTCTATCACTTCTCATCGCATTCGATATTGAGAACTCTTGCTGAAAAAATATATGCATACAAAAAACTATGCATTATTATTGAAGAGAACTTTCGTGTAAAAAGATCAACCCTTTCAATAATAGATAGGCTTTTTGTATGCATGTGTTTGTGTGAAGATACTTCTAAATGTAGAATTTAATTAGCTGATAAATATTGAGTGTATTGTATTCAGTCGCGGGTTAAGCGAATCGCAGGGACGAGGGTTATTTATTAATTAATGAAGAATATTTGCTGTACAATTATGTAGTAAGTCAAGAATCAATTAGATAATCTTAACTAACTAGACAACACTTCGCGTATACTCCTTTCTACTTTGGAGACGTCTATCAAAGTTTTATCTAGTTTTTGAAGTAAATTATTTAAAATTTTCTTCAATATAAGAGAAATTAATCGTGGGTTTTATGCAAATTCTGGAGAATTATCTCAAATCTTCTCCAACTTTGAGAAAAGAGATCCGAAACTTTTTTCAATTTGGAAAAAAATTCCGTTCACATCTTGCTGCGACTTATGACTGTGCGAACTTTATTGTTCTTATTCATAATAGCTGAATCTAAAAAATATTCTCACAATATTACAAATAAAGTTGAGCACTAATTCAGTGACTCATGCTAATGACTAAAATATTCAAATCTATTTATAATCATTGCTACTTCTGACAACATAAGACGCAATTATTTACTTTTCAAAAACGTCGTACGATCTCAAGAAGTTCTTTTGTATCCAATAATAGCTGTATTAGTTATAAATTTTCACAAACGTGATTGCTTCCAGTATGGAAAAAAATTTTTTAGTAATCAACATTAATGTTTGTTGCTCAGAAAATGATTTTTGGGCTTGCCTACAACTTTGTAAGCATATGTCAAAGTTTAATTTTTATGTAAAAAATCGGCTGAAAAATGACAAAATTTCTAGATTTCTTATTAAAGAAAAAGAAGCTAAATTATGCAGCGCAATTTAGAGAAAAATATTCTCTCCTATGCTGACCTCTTCGTACCACCAGATATATAAGAAATGAAGAATTATAATTTATCATTTAACTCTGATAATAATCTTTTCATCGTTTTATTAATCGATTTTTAACAAAAGATAGTCTGATTATCGTAGTTTAGTTGTTGAAAGTTTCACCTCTCTACATCATATATTTGTTAAATTAAACTAAACATAGTAAAAATGATCTATTTTGATTTTACTCAAAATTGATCGTACCCCTAACGGATGAAGCAGAATACATTGTACTCTCCATATTTTCTCATTAACTCTTTTTCTTTTCAAACAAAAAATATAATTATTTTGACAAAAAGATGTGCCGTGAAATTCTCTACAAATTGATCTATTTTACTTTGATTAAATAGTTTTCATCACACTTTAAAATGAAATGATTTTGCCAATTCTTAGCATATTAGAAGATATTAGGAAAAAATTCAAAATAGCATTTTTTGTGCAAGTAGTGATCATCTTGTAGAGAAAAATCATTTTATTTTAAAGTATGATGAAAACTATTTAGTCAAAGTAAAATAGACCAATTTGTAGAGAATTTCACAGCACAGCCTTTCGTTAAAATAATTATATTTTTTGTTAGAAGAGAAAAAGAGTTAATGAGAAGATATTGAGAAAACAATATATTCTGCTCTATCCGTTAGGGGTACGATCAATTCTAAGCACCATTGTATTTTATTATATAAATATTTTTGAATTATATGAAACATTTGTTATAATTTTTATGATTTCAAATTTTATAAAACTTTTGTCTTTATAATTATGATATTTAAAAGAAGATTCATATGTAACATGAGATGCATAAATGACAATTAATTTGTTTTAATCCAATTAAATCTAAGAAAAATCAGCTTATTGGATTTCGGGAGGTTATATTCCATTGAAAAAGAAACACTTCTAAATACTTCTTCATTTTTAATGTTATCAAACACAATCAATATACATTTGTCGGAGTTGACTTTAAAATGTAGTTGCCTTTTAAAGGCAACTAGTTGACTTTGAAATGTAGGAAAATAAAATTGTTATGCAATAACAAATAATAAATGATTTTTAACTGGTGGAAAATAATCGATTGAAAGCTCACCGAGAACTTGTTTATAATTTTCAAATTCGAGAAGAAGCCGAATAATCATACTTGAAAAATGTACAATCACAACTTATTGTGTATAAAACAAGATGAGTAAAACGACAACGAACATATGTGGTTGGTGATATTGTCGGTTTAAAGGTTTCAGAAGTTGATCGTACAAATACTTCTACAATTTTACCATGCAAAATAATTGATAAATATTCTCAAAATGGAGAATTCATGCATATAGTTGCAACACAAAATAGTATTATAAAAGAACATTTTGATTCAATGGCATTTTTAGATCTTACCACAGCGAATTTTGCATCATTACGTGGGATGAATGTTGATGGACTACCAACCCTTACTTTTATTCAAGCAAGTCAGATTTACACAAAATTCAAATCAGCAGAAACATACAAATGCTCGGGCAATTGCAACATAAATCGATGTTATTGCAAGAAAAATAAACAGAAATGTTGTACCAAATGTCATACTGATAAGAAAGTAAAATGTAAAAATTGTTAGACTTATTGTGTAACTTGTTCTATGAAAATTTCAAAGTTTTCATGCTCCCTATTCTTAGGTCTTTATTCCATGCTAATTTTTTTCTCTCACCTTAATTTACTCAATAAACATGCTGTTCACTATATTAATAAAGTTTCCATACTTATATTTCAAAGTCAACTAGTAGACTTTAGAATTTTAATCTCAACTACCTCCATCCTAGTTGAATATGAAATTTTAAAGACAACTAGTTGTTTTTAAAATTTCAAAGTGAACTAGCTTCATCTCAGTTGACTTCAAAATTTTAAACTGAACGAGTTGTCATTAAAATTTTAAAGGCAACTACATTTTAAAGTTAACTCCGGCACATATCTATCCTAGAAAATATGGTGATAAATCAATCGAGATTTGGATGCAATCAAACAACAATAAACTTATCAACGATAGAAATTGGTGAAGATGATAAAAAATTAAATTTATGTCTTACTATTGGTTACATATTTACGGAAGGATAAAACACTGTATTTATCTATGAAGTTGACATTATCACTATATTTTGTTATCATTTTCATTTTGCTCTCTGTTATAAAATATTAAAATAGTAACTATTGAATTTCTCCTTTTATTTTCATATGCCTCTTACTAATTAGTTAAATATCAGAAATATAATGTCATTTTGTTTTGTCGTAAATTAAATTTAACATCCATTAATCTCTGACAATCTTGAATTTCTTGTGTACACTTTATCAATATTAAGTGTTCTGTACATAAATATATTATTGATGAATCTATATATTATAGTATAATTTATTACACATAAAAAAAAGCCATTGAAAACTTAATTATTATGAAATAGTTCGAAAGAGATCAATTGCCAAAAAAATATTGTCTTATCATATATATATCCTCAAGTTTATATCACTTTTTTTTTTGAGTGCTATTATTGAAATAAAACAAACAAAGAAATTTAACAGTGCTGAAGAATTTCGATATCGGTTGAGCCATTATTAGCGACAGCAATATCCTTCTTACCATCACCGTTAAAATCTCCAATAGCAACTGATCGTGGACGAGCTAAATATCCCATAGAATATATCGTTGGATTCGAAAAAGAACCTGCATCATTACCAAAAAAAATAAGAATACTTTGAGCAAAATCAGTAGTTACAATTATATCCAAATAACTATCGTTGTCCAAATCAGTAACAGCAACATAAGATGGAAAAGAGTTTTCCCCAGTAGAATATGTTATTAGTTTATCAAATGTTCCATTATAATATCCAAAATAAATACTAATATCATTTGCATTAGAATTAGCACTAACAATATCTAGTTTTGTATCATTATCAAAATCACCAATTGCAATTGAAAGTGGTCTAGTATTCTTACCAAGTGGATAAGTTTTTTGTTTACTAAAAGTTCCATCTCCGAACCCAAGAAAAATTCCAATATTATCTGTGCCTGAATTGGCTACTACAATATCTAATGCACCATCTTTGTTCAAATCAACAAGTGCAACAGATACAGGACGAGAATCCTTTCCAGTAAGATATGTTGTTTGTTCTCCAAAAGGTTCAGTTTGATTTCGAAGCATAATGGTGATAGTGTGGCTATGAGAATTACTGACAGCAAGATCAATAAGATTATCATTGTTAAAGTGACCAATTGCAATTGATGTCGGTTTTGCATAACGACCCATGAAATAAGTCTTCATCAATGTAAAATCTCCATTACCAAATCCAAATAATATACCAATATTTGAATTGTCACTATCCCAATCAGATATAACGATATCAAGAAATGTATCACTATTCAAATCTCCAACGACAATTGAAGTAAACTTAGAATTTGCACTAGTCAACAATGTTTTGTTAAAAGGAAATCCTCCATTACCGTTACCGAAAAAAATAGTAATACAACTATTCTTGTCATTAGCAACAGCAATATCTATCCAAGTATCATTATCAAAATCTCCACTAGCAATTGAATATGGACCAGAATTCGTACCAGTAAAAAGGATTATTACATTTTCAAAAGTACCATTACCTTGTCCTAAAAGTAGACCAATATTATCTCCGTCATGATTAGCTACTGCTATATCTAATATATTATCATTGTTGAAATGATCTACAATCACCCACATTGGAGAAGAGTTGTTGGACATATTACAATATAATGGTTCCTGAAACATTCCATTGCCATTTCCTAATAAGATGGCAACTGTCAAACTATTGCCGATGGCGACTACAATATCTAGATAATGATCGTTATTGAAATCACCTACTGCAATCGAACGAGAAAAATATTCATCTGCTAGTTTCGATTTTATTTCATTATGAAAATTTCCATTTCCTTTTCCCAAAAACACACTTATATTGTTGTTACCTGAATAGATAACAATTATGTCACTGTGATTATCATTATTGAAATCAGCAACAGCGACAGAAATTGGATTAGAATGTTTGTCTGTACCAAGTATAGTAGGATCTCTAAATGTCCCATTTCCATAGCCTAGATATACATGTATATTATTCGCATTATTATTTGCTACTACAATATCTAATTTTGAATCATTATTGAAGTGACCAACAGCTACATAATTAGGTGCTGGAAGAGTTCCATTTACTAAGGTAGTTTCGTTTGTAAATGATGAATAATTGAATCCAAGAAATACTCCAACATTTTCAGTACCTTGATTGGCAACAACCATATCTAACCACTGACTCTTGTTGATATCACCTAGAGCAATCGATCTTGGAGCAGACCCAGATCCAGTTGAATGTATAGTTTTTGCTTTAAATGATTTTTCATTAACTCCAAGAAATATATTGATGTTATCTTTTAAACGATTGGCAACAGCAATATCTAGTTGGTTGTCTTTGTCAAAATCTGCCACAGTCACATATTGTGGACGTGAACCAAAATCTGTTGAATATGTAACTCTATTTGTAAAATTGCCATTATTGTAATCAAAAAGTATTTGTATATCATTATTGCCTGCATTAGCCACAACAATATCTGATTGAGTATTATTGTTAAAATTAGCGGCAAAGACCGAGTATGGATGTGGACTTCGACCAGTGGAATAACTTGTTTCACTAGCAAAATACGAAATAAAATGAATCAGTAATATATCAATATTATCATTATTAGTATTGGCAACTACTATATCCAATTGTTGATCACCATTAAAGTCACCAAAAGCAAGAGCAGATGAAAACGAATCAACACCTGTGAAGAACGTCTTTTGTGGTGCAAAAGTTCCATTTTTTAATGATAAAAATATGCTTATAGTATCATCCAAGGAAGTACCAACTCCAATATCAAGTCGACTATCATTATTGAGATCACCAAGAGCGATAAACTCTGGCTTGGAACCACGATTAGTATAATAATTAATTTTATTTCCAAAACTGCCATTGCCATATCCGAACAGTACACCTATATTAGAATATAAAGTAGCACTGTATACAATATCCAATTGATTATCATTATTTAAATTACCAATAGCAAAACAATTTACATAATCACCATCGGTTGAACTCCATATTGGATCTCGAAAAGATCCATTACCATATCCCAGAAATGTTACTATACCACGACCAGTCTCAGAATCACTCGCTACAATATCTAATATTGTGTCGCAATTGAAGTCACCCACATTAATACACTTTGTTTTCAGACCTTCTTCAGATGAAAGTAAATAGACATCTTTGAATGTTCCGTTACCAAATCCAAAAGATATAGCTATTATACTACTAAAGTCATCGAATGTGATAATATCAAGGTTATTGTCATGGTTTAAATCACCAACACTGACAATAAAAGGGCTAATTAAAGATCCAGTTGAATACATATGTGTTTTCGCAAATGTTCCATCCCCATATCCAAACATGATTCCTATACTGCTAAAAGCATATAACGCTACAACAATATCAATTTTTTTATCATTATTGAAATCACCGATAGCAACAGAGTAGGGTCTAGAATATTGTCCCATCGGATATATTTCTTGATCTTTAAATGTTCCATT
This sequence comes from Macrotrachela quadricornifera, assembly GCA_022393335.1. NCBI lineage: Eukaryota > Metazoa > Rotifera > Eurotatoria > Philodinida > Philodinidae > Macrotrachela > Macrotrachela quadricornifera. The sequence goes on along the minus strand of JAJEKB010021389.1, from coordinate 1,244,100 downwards.
ACCAAAACCAATAAATATACCAACAGCATCGCTTCTACCATTAGCAACAATAATATCTAAATAAGTATCACTATTGAGATCAGCAACAACAACAGCATTTGGTTGAGAGTTTACTCCTGTTGCATACATCTTTTGACTAGCATTAATATAAACGCCATATTGAGTTAATATAAGAATATTTCCAGTACCATTATTGGCAATAGCGATATCTAATTTAGTGTCATGATCGAAATCATTAATCACAATTGAACATGGATATGAATTTTGTTCAAGTGCATGCGTTATAATATTAGAGAACGTTCCATTTCCATGTCCTTTGAGTATAAGTATATTGTCGTGTCCTGAAGTAGCGACGACAATATCTACTATGGTGTCGTTGGTAATATCACCAACAGCAATAAATCGTGGATGAGAACCATTATCAATTGAATGTTTTATCATATTTTGAAAAGTTCCATTTTCATTTCCAAGAAATATTCCTAAACTATCATTACGAAAATTAGCAACAACAATATCTATGTTATTATCATAATTAATTTTTCCTAGAGCAATTGAACATGGACGCGAACCAATTCCAGTTGAATATATATAACTACGAAAGCTTCTATTTTTATTTCTTAAAATTATCATTAAATTATGTGTTCCATAATTAACAACAGCAATATCAAGTTGACCATCATGATTAAAATCATCAACAGCAATTGCATATGGAGTCGAATCATAACCCATATCATAAGATATTTCAAGATGAAAAGTTCCATTCGAATAACCTAATAATACAGCAACATTTGAAGTACCATCATTAAGTACAACAATATCTAATCGACTATCATTATTCATATCAGCAGCAATTATTGATCGAGGATGAGAAGTGTTAAGTGAATATGGTATTTGGTTTGCGAAAGTTCCATTACCATATCCAAGAAATAAATTAATACTATTAGTGCCATAATTAGCAACAATAATATCTTGTTTGGTATCGTTGTTAAAATCTCCAACAGCAACTGAACAAGGATGTGAATATAATCCAGTTGAAAATGTCGTTTGACTAGAAAAAGATCCATTTCCATAGCCAAAAAAGATACCAATATTATTGGTACCAGAGTTGGCAACTACTAGATCTATATAATTGTCATTATTGAAATGACCAATGACAATCTGTCTTGGATTTGGATCATAACCAAATTTATAGCCAATTTGCGGTACAAAGGTTCTGGAACATTTTTTATCTAAACAATAATTTTATTTTATAAGAAAATATCTTTTTTAATTAATTAAAGATATAATTCAACCTAAAACACACTTAGTTTTGTATTTTTCAAAATAAGATACCTGCGTCTTTAGGATATGTGACACAAACTATTACAATACCAATAATCATTGCAATAATTATAAACATAATAGACGCAAATATACCCTTAATAAATATGAAAGATTTACACCTTGACCAAAATGATAATTTTCTAATAAAGACAATATATTAATAATATCGATTGAGATGGAAAAGAAAAGATAAGATATACCTATTTGTTTGAATTTTTCCTGATTTGAGTATATTTTTGTTAACCAAGGTATGATGACCTGTATGAATAGTTTGTTTACGTCGTTGAGTATTTATCGAATGATTTGGTCCATTGGATAAATTCTCATCTGTTATAAGACTATTATTCAAAAAGTCACTAGCCATCTATAAAATGAACAATAGTTAATAATCAATGAATATGTCTAGAAAATAAAGAAAATTGATTTTTCTTCAAATGTATTATTCAGGTTTGTAAAAAATAGTTATTGTAAGATTTAAATCAGAGTAAATATACAGATTCATTACATTATTTTGTTAGTTATGTCCTGTGTATTATATTCACATCAATTTTCAGAAATTTTTTTTTTAATAGCATTTAAAAGGGTATTGATAATTCTATGAAATCATATAATTTTTATTTAATTTATTTTGTATTTTAATTATAAATTAGAGAAATTTCAAGAAACAACGAAAAAAAAAATTTTTTTCTTCGGGAAATTTTCATATTACTTCTCAATCAATATTATCGGTGAATCTTGCTGATTAAAATACTGAAATGTTTTATTTATATATATACTACATAATCATAAATATTTTTATGTACGTAGATTGAATTCAATCAGAATTTTGTTAAAAAATATGAAACTAAATGAAACATTAATATAATATGTTGAATAATTAAATGATTGATATGAATTTCTTTTAATGATAAGACAAGAAAATAAAAGAAATATTTTTATTTCGATTATTTAACTAATCAATATTTCTCTTACTTTTTTTTGATAAATTTTCCTCATATTCAGTTTATTTTTATAATCTCGAAATGAAAGAAAAAATATTATTATAAAAAATCTGACATCTATCATTTACATAATCTCGTTCATTTATTTATATGTCAAATAAAACTTTAAAAATATATTCGTTATTTAACTCACTTTAATTACAATGCAGTTGTATTATGTATCGATTTATTTATTTTCATATATTGATTGATCAATACAGTTAAAGAATGAATAAGATAGTTTTTTCCACTTGAATGATTTTGTTCTCCTATGTTAACATAAATTAACGAACTATATTTGATTGACAAGTTAAATAACAAAAATATAGCTGTGCAATTATTATAGAGAATGATCATACCTCTATTTTTGCCTAGAAGTCGTAATATACGCACATATACATTTTATCATTCTCCTTTTTATATTATAGTATTAATGATTAGTTATACATAAAAAAAAAAATAGGTAAATAAATAAACGTATATAATATTCTTAAGATGCAATGTATAATTGCAAAAAATAAACATGATATCTTCGAATTAAACCAATAAATGATCATATATTTGATAGAATCTATTAAATTAACTTATATGAAGAAAATAACAAACATAATTACATCCCCATTATTGTCCTTTCAATGTATATGACTAGAATCTTTCAAAAAAAAAAGAAAAAGTTCCTTTTCTCTAAGTTCATTCTTCTCTATGCTTTATTAGTATACGTTCATTTACATATCCATGCATAGGACATAAGTTAAATTACATATGCATATATACAGTCTATTTGATTAGCTTTTTTGTTGTAAAGCTGTTCGACATATATAAAAATGTCTGTTTTTTTTATAATGATGTGGACATGAGCGGCGGAGCGGTCTTAGTCTAGGGTAGGCTCAACTTTTAAATCAAGTCAGCATCGAGAGTCAATTGAAAAGCTTTTTTCGTTTATAATGGTAAGCGCTACAGATTCTCTTGCTAGGTTAAAATTCCGTAAAATTTGATAACTAAAGGATGGTTCGAAAGTTTCAATCCCTCTCTATAAAATCGATAATATCTACAACAAATTTTTACAAAGTTATTGATTAAATTGTTATTTTGGAGAGGAAGATGAGAGTTATCATTTGAAAAAAAATATTTCGAAATACATAAAACTATTATTCCCTCGACTGTAAGGAGGGTTATATGGAAAAAAATAGTTTGTTTGCTTGTCGTCGGGGTCAAAGGTCAAAAAAACATGTTTTCATTTTCAAGAAAATAACGATTTTTTTATAAAGTTTGACCAAAGGTAATCGGGGTCGGGGAATCGATTGGCATGATTAGTTTTTTAGTTTTCTGACCCAAAAAATTATTTTTTTACCAAAAAAGTTTTTTTGATCCAAAAACCTATTTTTTGACCCAAAATATTGTCTTTTTACCAAACAAGGTTTTTTTGACCCAAAAAACTATTTTTTTACCAAAAATGTTTTTTCGACCCAAAAAATTGTCTTTTTACCAAAAAAGTTTGTTTCACCCCAGGTTTCGGACCAATCAGAAATGTTGGGGGCTCGGTGTCACTAGATCATGTTCCCTCGACTGAAGGGAGGTCATATGTAAAAACTAAAATGCGTTCGTTTTCTGGTATTCGGGTCAAAGGAACATCATGTTTATATGTCCTCAGGTTTTCGATCAAGCAGATTTCTTTGCGACCGGGTTTTACCAGAGCATGTTCCATGGTGTGTAACGAACACCATTGTTTATTGTGGTGATATCTGAATTGATCAATTGATGTTAGGAATTAGTGAGGTTTGGTATATTTTATCGAAAACAGCTGCTTTTTTTGTGAGCTGTGGATTTTACCATGGGGTGTGATGAACACAATCGCCTATAGTGCTGGTATCGAAATTGATCAATTGATGTTAGAAATGGATAAGGTTTGATATTTTTCGTCAAAAACAGATTTTTTGTTACAAACTGAGGATTTCCTCATGGTGGGTAATGAACAGCATTGTATGTTCTTTTTTTCCCTCTTATCCCTTCGACTGAAGGGAGGGTGATATGAAAAAAACTAAAATGCGTTTGTCTATGTGTGTGTGTGTCGCAGGTCAAAAGATCACAAAGGCTTCAAAGTACCATGATAAAGTTTGACCAAAGGTTTACGGGGTCGCGGAATCGAATGGGACTATTAGTTTTTCAATTTTTTCAAATAATTTTTTTGCTAAAGAAAAGGCTTTTTTAAGAAAAATTTTTTTTTAGAAAGTTTGATCAAAGGACATTAGGGTAGAGGAATCGATTGGTGATGTCAGTTTCTTAAAATTTTTTTCAGATTAATATTTTTTCACAAAGGAAAGGTTTTTTACAAAAAAATTTTCTTTACTTATAAAGTTTGACCAAAAGCTGTCGGGGCCAAGAAATCGAATGGCATTATTAGTTTTTCAAGATTTCCAAATGATTTTTTTAGGTCATGAAAGGTTTTTTCTAAGAAATCAATGACTTTTAATAAAGTGTCAGTAAAGGCCCTTGCGGTCAAGGAATGGAATGATATTATTATTTTATCAAAATTTTCAACGGATTTCGCTGACTGAAGGGAGGGCCACATAAAAAGTTATAATTTGTTTGCTTGTTTGATTGACGTCGGGAGTAAGATCAAACTTTAAAGGACAGTACAATAACGTAAAATTATCTATCTACAGAATAATCACTGCGATCATTTTCAACACGGTACCATAGGTCACCGATCGCTGCACCCTAATTTTGAACTAATCAGAATCTTTTAGGCTACAGAATCAGCCAATCATGTTTTTTGGCCCTCGAACATTCGAGCAATTAGGTCCTTTTGAGCTATGCAGTCCGCCAATCCCGTGTTTAGATCCGTGAACCTCGACCTAATCAGATTCTTCTAGAGTGGTAAGTAAATCCATCGACTTCCTGAACTTAAACGCATCGAGCTAGTCCGAGTTTATATCATTTCGTGAGCCGTAATTATATGTTGTGGAAATGGATATTACAGCTAAGCCTAGGTCTTTCGAGACGAAAGTATCAGGCGAACATATATTGTAGCTATCTATCTTCGAGCGAGTTAGGTTGTCGAAGTTTTAAACTCATATCGGCTAGAATGATTAAGATACGATATCTGTAGACCACGTAATTTTAACTGACGAGCGAGCCTTTTTAGGTGGTAAAAAGCTTTTGGATTCAGACTACTTCTATCTTGTACACCCGAATGAGTAGTGGAATACCCTCAGTTGATTCATCCCCTTATTACTTTTGGATGGAGTTATGATCATTTTACTGGTTTTTCGACCTATGGCACCCTGTCGACAGCACTTCTAAATGAGTGAATTTAGATCTGTAATTATGTCCATAAAGAGATCTTATAAATATTAGTATACCCTGAAACTTTCAGACAAAACGAATGTATCCTTATCGAGATAATGGGTTTTTAAAAAACGACTGTTTTCCATGATAAATTTTATAATCGTGCGTGAATGAGTCGTTTTTTAAAAACTCATTATCTTGATAAGGATACATTCGTTTTGTCTGAAAGTTTCAGGGTACACTAATATTTATTGATAATGTTGTGCATGCTATTTGATAGATATTAGTTCTTTTCATATTCATTTTTAAATGATGTATAAAATAAACTTTTTGTTATTTAGTTGGTTATGAAAATGCTAGAATAAATCTTCTTAGTTATAAAATAATTCGGATATTTTTCGGCTTTGCTGCAGAGCAATAAAATTTAAATTGTATATTACTTTATTTAAAGATATATTTAGGGCATACCAAAAATACGGGCAGTGACACTTTTATACCCTATAGAAGGCTTAAAGTAACTTTGTTTCTATAGTCTGATAGAGAAAAAGAAGCTCTATTTTTCTATGCTATTTGATCACTATTCATATAATATCATAGTAATAAAACTTTGATAGAAACTGTTTTTGTTGACAACCAGTTGGTTGTTTGAGGTCATAAAGCGTGGAACACTTTGGAATTTCATTTTATCATCTTGCCATTTTATCATCGTTTAATAGATTATATTGAAAGACCAAAATATACCACAAGGGGCAGCGCGAAAATTTCTACAATTTATAGATGGCCACTTACTGTATAGTTGTACTTTTTTTGTTTTCGACATGAGCAAAACCCTGACCGACCAATGTTCGACGTTGCGAAAAGAGAATCTTTTTTAGTAAGAGCTGTATTCGTCTTTATCCTTTCACTTTTTTTATAGTTGTTCTTAGTGAATTGTAGAGCTTTTCACGTTGCATCTCGCAGTGTATTTTGTTTGTCTAATATATATATTTCAAGTAATGAGAAGATAAAATGGGAAAAAAACGAATGCAGTTTCCACTAAAAAGAAGTTTTGGTTTCGTAACATCGAAATTTTGGTCGCGCAGAGTTTTGTTTATTTTTAAAATAAAAAAATATAAATATAGAATAAGTAATCTTTTATAAATTGTAGAGCTCTTCAGGCTGCATCTTGTGTTATATTTTGGTTTGTCGATATGAAATATTTAATGGTAATAAAATAGAGTAGAAAATGCTCTACACCGGAGGATCTCAAACATCCAGCTAGTTGTCAACAAAAACAGTTTCTATCAAAGTTTTATTACTATGATATTATATGAATAGTGATCAAATAACATAGAAAAATAGAGCTTCTTTTTCTCTATCAGACTGTATAGAAACAAGGTTACTTTAAGCCTACTATAGGGTATAGAAGTGTCACTGCCCGTATTTTTGGTATGCTCTAAGTATTCATGAATAGTACAACTGGAAATGATATCAAGAGCACTTTCATTTCCCATCATTCGACTTAAACACTCTAATTCATCTGTATACTCTGTTATAAATTGCCAATATTAAAGCGATACAAAATAAATAAAAAGCACATGGTAACGCTGTTGCTACCATAAAATAAAGAGAAAAATTATATTTCTGAATATTTTTCTCGGTTGTAAGGGATACTTCTGTCAAATATGCTTTTCTCGCATAATATTGTACTGAACGATTAATTTTGCGTCAACAATTGATTAAATTAGAATAAACGGTATTATTTATATTATTCTGATGCTCAACATAACTACCGCAATATATTTATTTCATAACATGGTTAATTCTAATACTAATACTAATCACATTTTTAAAGTTAGAGCCGAATTTATAGAGGAAAAAAATACCAATAAAATATCAAAATAGGGTTATAACGAGTTGTTTCAGGAAGACAAAAGTATCAACTTGAGGATAAAAATTCAGTCGAGGGTTAAGCGAATCAGCCTCGACGAGCGTTATCTTGTTGTTACTGTATTATACAAAAATATCACATAACAAACTGATGTGCTGATTAGTCATGTTGCACAGCTAATTCAGCTAAAGTATATGATTTTAATGATCAACTTCAGCAATATTATATATCCATAATCGGAACCCAATTTTTGTAGTTCTCTAGCGGAAGCAAAAGCACTCAATTGTGTTTCCAATATGAAATCGTGATTCTCTCACGATCTTAACATATTTTTCTGGTTAAGATCGACATGTAGAATTGTAATCTCGAGTTCACTTTTCTTGACCATATTTTTCGGCCTCAGAGAAGCTTATAATATGAATCTAACAATGGATAGGTAACTCGTAGCGTAGCACATGCTTTAACACATTGGGCACGATTCAATTTTCTTAAGAAATTTTTGCAATATGTCATTTTCATGGGTAGTTCATTTCTAATAAATGTACTTAATAACCTTTTCGTTATCTTCTACCAAGTATTTATCGTTCTGTTGCTTGTATTACTAAATAATGAATCATTTTTCGCAAATAACTAGCGAATTGCTTGAGTCACTTTTTCGTTCTGTTTCATGGTATATATAACATGTGCAAGAAAAAGGAGGAAAATTCCAGGCTTTTCTCTGTGATTTTAATCCTTCTGTCGTTTTCTATATAAAGACGAGTGAAATTTGGAACAGTCCACATGTCCTTCGAAGAAACCGATACAGAAGAAAGTATTAGCTCACTAAGTGAAGTGAACTCTTTGGATGATGTTTTTGATAGAATACATCTTGAATCTGAAACTTTCGATGAAGAAGTGACAAATGACGAGATCGATTCAAACGTCTGGAATGATATTAAACCGGAATCGGATGCTGAATTTATGGAAGATCATGGTCTCGTCGAAGAAGTAACTTCCACTTCAGAAGACAATACAATCGATCCCATCGATTGCTATAGACATTTCATTACAGACGAAAATATTGACCTTATGATTCGTGAAACTAATCGCTATGCGGAGTAGTACTTGCAAACTTATGAGATTAGCAGACGGTCAAAATTTCGTCAATAAAAACTAACCACTGATGAAGAAATGCTGAAGTTTCTTAGAATCATTATGGAGATGGGATATGTACAAATGCCGAAACTAAAATACTACTAGAGCAGTAGTCAATTGTACGGATCGGAAATCATTCGAAATGCCATATCGAGAGAGAGGTTTGAATTACTCCTTGCATTTTGGCATTTTTCAGACAACGCTAACAAGAATTCGGACTCAGACAGGCTGTTCAAATTTAGGCCATTGTTGGATTTACTGAAAGCGAGATTTTCATCAATACATATGCCTGACTCGGTTGTTACTATCGATGAAACTATGGTACCATGGCGCGGAAGGCTTTTGTTCGAACAATATATCCCTGGAAAAGCACACAAGTACAGCGTAAAGATATACAAGTTAGCGGTTGTCAATGGATACACCTGGAATTATATGCTCTATACTGGTCAGCAAGATCCTATGGCAGGTCTCGGACATGTTGAAGCAGTCGTCATGAATTTATTAGATGGTCTTGAGGAATGTTATCGAACCGTGGTGGCTGCCAACTTCTTTACTAGTATTTCTCTAGCGAAACGTTTGTTGGAACAGGATACCTATCTTATTGAAACATTGAGAAGTAATCGTACTGGTTCAGGACATAAAGTGGTTCAGAAAAAACTCAAGTCTGGTGAAGTTTATGGGCTTGAGAGCAAAATCGGTATAAAATTGATCAGATGGAAAGATAAAAGAGATGTTCTGATGATATCTACAAGGCCATCTCATTCAGCAACTATAGTGGACACTGAAAAAACCAATAAACTAAATGAACCCATCATGAAGCCACAAGTTGTTCTCGATTACAACGAAGGGAGATAAGGTACCGATTTATCAGATCAACTATCAACATACCATACATGCCTCAGACGGTCAATAAAATGGTATAAAAAGGTGGCATTTAAATTGATATTTGGAACAGCAATAGTTAATAGTTATCTGATTTACAAGGAAAATTACGCCAGAAGCAACATACAGATTTTACAGTTTCGAGAAAGTCTTGTACGATCTTTACTTCTTGGCACGGCAGTCGAGAAGCTAAAACCTGGCCCGAGACAACAATCAGCAAGTCATTCCAAATGCAAACTCGCTGATCACAAACTCGAAGAAAAAGAAGGATCTACACGCAATGTTGGCAGACGCTGCGCTGGCTGCTATGCGAAGGGAAGAGTACAACAGTCAAGAGAAGTGAGCAATGCAGCAGCAAAGAAAATAAAAAACTTTCTGTTCTGACTGTGAAAAATTTTTTTGTCTTGAGTGTTTTATTGATAAGCATTATGCTATGGAATAGAGGATTTAAATAAAGTACTGAAGGTAGAAAGTATGACTTCTAATGTTTAACCTCCTACTTAAGAAAAAAGCAGAAGAGAGTGCTTTTCTATACAGTTTTTCGTTAAACTGTAGCGTCGCCCACCGGTGATCAACATCGTGCCCATTGGGTTAAGTAATATCGAGACTTTGTGAATATTATGAAATGCTCAGAAGTATAATGAAAATCTTCGAAGTATTATGGGAGTACGAAATCCGCCATTTTCTCCTTGGCTTTATCATAAGAAACATGAAATCAAAATAGAATGTGCATATAGTGCAGAACTAAAGACGAAAGAGAAAAAGCACGAGATAGAAAGCAGGAATCATGGTTAAGACCATTCATGTATGATAGTACCACACTATAATACTAGCAAAAGGAAAAAAAAAGAATGCACGCGTTTAAACCCTATAAGTTTTGAAAACACTTTCTTCAAGGTATTTTAGACAAAGAGTGAGCGGACCTTGGAAGCTTTATATGAAAAGTGCGTTTTTTCTGCAGAACATTTACTAGTTTAAGACTAACTCTTATTGTGATAGACACAACCCGTTAAGTACTAGTATCAAATTGTGGTTTCGCGTACGATTGAATATTTATATCAAAGAAAAAATTCCACTGGCCCATATATAGGACGCCCGCCATCAAAGGGTTAATTAATGCCGTTCGATTATATTTTAAAATTTCTTGTTTTCATTTGCAGATAAAAAATAATTTATGGGCATGAGTTCAACAGGAAAGATGTGGTATAGAAGCCAACTGTATATATTATTCGATTGTGAAAGATTCCATCTCCGTTGCCAAACAGTATATTGATGCTGTTATCTAGTCCGTTGGTTATCACTATATCCAATTTTGTGTTATTATTAAAATCACCTACTGTCAAATCTCATGTATCAATGCCAGACGGATATGTTCTTTGCTTATGAAAAGTCCCGTCTCCATTTCCAATCAGTACACTAAGACTGTAGTCACTGAAGGTGCTCACTGCTAAATCAAGTATGTTATCATTGTTGAAATCACCCGCTACGATATATAGTGGACTCACGCCAACTGAATACTTCTGTTGATTCTGAAATGTCCCGTCTCCATTGGCAAGCAACACACTAAGACTGTTCTCATCGCCATTGATCATTGCTATATCCATTTTGTTATCATTATTGAAATCACCTATTGCGATAGATTGTGGATAGCTACCAGTTCGATACGTCTTTTGATTACGGAACGTTCCATTTCCAATGCCAAGCAGCACACCGACATTATTGTCCTGACCATTAGCTACTACTAAATCCAATATGGCATCACTATTGAAGTCGCCTACTTTGACAGATGTTGACCCAATGCCAGTAGAATACATACTTTGCTTTTGAAATGTCCCATCTCCATTGCTAAATGATATACCGATATTGTTGATGTCGCTGTTCGTTACTACTATATCTAATAAAGTATCATTATTGAAATCACCTGTTGCCATAGAGTTTGAATAGCCGACAGTTGGAGAGTAGATTGGATTTTGGAATTTTCCATTTCCCTTACCAAGCCACACGCCAATACTGTTTGCACCTGGAGTAATTACTGCTATATCCAGTTTAGTATCATTATTGAAATCACCTGTTGTCAAAGAGTTTGGCGTCCCAACGGTTGAAAATGACGGATACTTCTTGAATGTTCCATCTCCATTGCCAAACAGCACACTGAAAGTGTCGCTTCCACTGTTGACCACTACTAAATCCATGTTGGTATCATTATTAAAGTCCCCTATTGTTAAAGATTTCGGCAGTTCACCAGTCCAATAACGCTTTTGTCTCTGAAATGTTCCATCTCCATTGCCAAGCAAGACACTTATAGTGAAAACACCTCGGTTGCTCACTGCTAGATCCAGATTACCATCTTTATTGGAATCACCTGCTATAATAAATGTTGTATCACCACCAACTTTACACTTCCTTTGGTTTCGAAACGTCCCATCTCCATTACCAAGCAGTACGCTGATATCATCATCATTGAAGCTGGCTGTTGCTAAATCTAATACACCATCATTATTGAAATCTGCTGCTATCACAGTATGTGGAGTAAGGTCAGTTGAATACGTCGTCTGATTCTGAAACGTTCCATCGCCATTTCTAAGAAACCTACCGATGTTGTTGTTGTTGGCGTTAGTCACTGCGATATCCAGTTTGGTATCATTATTGAAATCATCTACTACCACAGATGTTGGCAAGGTACCAGTTGGATACGTTCTGTGCTTTTGGAATGTTCCATCTCCATTTCCAAGTAGTGTATTGACGCTATCATCATCTTCATTGGTCACTGCTAGATCCAGTTTTGTATCATTGTTGAAATCACCTACTCTCACAAATGCTGCACTAAGACCAGTCGAATGTATTCTTTGTTTCTCAAACGTTCCATCTCCATTGCCAAGCAATACACCTAAACTCTTGTCATGGGTGTTGGTTACTACTAAATCTAGACTGGCATCATTATTTAAATCTGCTGCTTTCACAGATTTTGGTAAGGCACCAGTCGAATATGTTCTTTGATTCTGGAACGTTCCATCTCCATTACCAAGTAGTACATTGATGCTATTGTCTGCTGTATTGGTCACTACTATATCTAGTTTGGTGTCATGATTGAAATCATTTACGGTGACATCTTTTGGAGTATGGCCAGTCACATATCTGTCAGCCTGACCAAACGGTGTTCTGCAGACATCTATTAAATATAGAAACTATCGATAATTTAAAGAGAATGCCGTTTTATTCCAACAATGTAGAACTCACAGTGGTGTTGAATAACTGAAGTGAAGTAAAAGGTATTCAAGCTTACTATTACACAAATTGTCACTAGATACTATTATAGATATGAGACAAACGATGAGTTTTCTAGTTTACAGGTCATAAACTAATTGAGTAGTATTTAGTTGATTATCTTGTATGATCAACTCATAGCTAAGCCTACAATGACACACAGAACCTTTTCTTCAACGATGTATGACAAACGTTTTGCAATTGGCATAGTATAAAATGATGTGACGTGTGAATACTCACCATGTTTTGGTATTGTTCATTACTAATACATTGCAGAAGTGAAATTTTTCAAGACGGATACATTAATCGGTTCTACATTTATTAGAACAGATTACTGTTGTCGTAGGTTCCTTATCACTTTTTTTAAGTACAATGACATGGTGAAAGGAAGAAAGTCGATAAATAATGAAATTGTCCTCCATGAAAAATTTAATTTCGCCTATATAAAAAAAACTATCATTAAAGGTATTCCAAAGTGATCATAACTAGAATTAGTCCTATTGCACTTGTTTGGACTGTACCTAGGTTATATAGAATAACCAATGAGTATTATATGTATCCAATATCTGACTGTGAATGATAATTAATCAAGACAGTTTTTATGCGATTTGGTGGAGCTTTTTCAATGACATAGAATGGTAAAAAACATATGAAGGAAAGAATATTGGTTACTAAAAAAACATCTGAAGGATAGTGGCCTTCAGATGTAATGATTCTGAGTGTTTTTTGACTAATATTTGGTAAGTTTTGATTAGAAAACTACAATTTGAATGAAAAATGATACCTGAATCTAAGCTCTACCATCATTTTACAAACTTAAAAATTATATTTCTACGGCCGAAACAATTCTTCCATGTAATTCGTTTTTTTGACCTATGTCTGAGGACATCAGAAATGAATTTTTTGGCGAAAAAAAAAGCGAAGAAAAAAGTTTGAAATTCCCATAAGCCTACTCTAGTTAAAAAACGCCCAAAATCATAACATCTTAAAACCACTATCCTTCAGATGTTTTTTTAGTAACCAGTATTCTTTCCTCCATGTGTTTTTTACTATTCGATGTCGCTGAAAAAGCTCTACCAAATCACATAGAAACTGTCTTGAGTAATCATCAGATTAAGAGATAAAAATAAATACTTATCATTCACAGTCAGATATGGTATACATATAGTTATTTCAAAGATGTGGAGAATTGGAATATATAAACACTAGCCGCAGTACTCTGTTACTGTGAGGTCATCATTAGTACAAAGTTAAATGAAATAGTAACGAAAAATGAAGCAATAATGATCATTTTTTCGATGTTCTGTGATGGTGGGATAAATATGAAGATCATCTAGAAGGAGCCACTCACGTAAGAGAAAGAAGTGAAATTCAATGGAAATACAAATAAAAAAAATTCAGCTACCATTGGAGACGAGAGAATGCAGAAGATATCCCACATGAATATGAATTAGAAAAAAAGAAAATAAGAATTCAATTTAGATTAATTTGACTCTAGAAGACTTTTTGTCAGCAACCATCTACATCTTTTTTTGGATATAGAATATGAGAATTTAATGAGTTTCACATTTTAACCTTTAAGACATTACCTTGATTGGCTTTTTTTTATTAGAACATGGGTTAATCGGGATCAAGATAAAAAATAATCGTCGGATATTTTTTATCTGTTACAAAAAGAGAAGCATTCGATGCATGGATTGAAAAAGCGTTAGAATGAATGTCAATTGTTTTTTAGCTCAGTAACTTACCTGATACATCCTCGACAAATGTGTATATATTCAATACAATCAGTAATAATATTGAGATAAAAATCATATTGAATCGACCGAACTAACTCAGTGCGAATGTGCGACCAAAATAAATCGATACCAATATCGCCTTTATCAAATGCTTCACTTGGTCTATTGTTTTTATTATTTCGCAAATTAATATCTTACGGTATCACTTCTAATAAAGCTATATAATTATTGTGCAAATTGATATGAAATTAAAGATTACTTTCAAAGCTTATAGAGCTTTGCCCATTATCAATTACTTGTCCTAAGGAAAAAGGCATGCACTTGTTTGCTAGATTAGTTTTTTTTTTATTAAATTTATATTATATTGTGTTTCTTGCACAAGGAAACTGTAATAAGCGAGGAGAAAAATCTTTGATATAATTTAGTTTAAATGTAATGGATGAATCACAATAAATGGGTACGTTTCCTATTTTATTTTTTCAACTTCTAGTACGTTTTATTAAAAGAAATATATCATAAGGCACATTGTGAAAACCTCTAAGATTTACCAAAGCATATTTTAATTATGCATTTTTTCTTATCAAAAAAGAAAGCAAAAACTCTGTGCGATTAATCAATTATCTTTCATAGCGTCGGAATTGGATCTTTCACGCTTTTGTCCAGTTTGAAAACTAAAGGCGTAACTATAAAATACGCGATCTTATGAAAATTCTACAGCTTTTCAAGGTGCATTTTGCTGCATATTTTTTTTTCTAATACGGCGTACTAAATGATGAAAAAAAAATAAAATACAAAACGCGATCATTTATTCTGGCCAGCCTGTTCCATTTAACCTTAGTCCATACTGAGAAAATTTGCAATATTTCTTTTAAGAGACAATTCCCGAGAATCTCGAACATTGACAAACATGAATATACTATGGAAAGTTTTGATCCCTATATTTTTTAATTTCAAATGAAAGAGAATCGTTAAAAATCTCTAAATCTGAAGTTTTAGCCCATTCTAGCTGACCTTTGAAAAGTTACGAAGTATACTGCTTTACTTTTATTCGCACTTAAGATTAAGGACGTTCGAGTTCATTTAAGTTAAAGCATAACTAACTTTATTTTTATTTCACAATGCATATATATATAACAACAACAAGAAATGAGACACGAAAGAACCAGTCGAGGTATAGATGTCATGGTTCAATAGAATAAACCATAACATATACACTGAGAAGGGCTTAAATGAACCTATTAAAAAATTTTTTTTCATCTACGATTTTGTTAGTCAGTCTTTGGAAATTTTCTTCCCAATAACTTAACAGAATCTATTCAAGTAAAATGTCATTTGAAAGAGCTAATTCTGTTCTACAAAACTGTATTTATAGATGCTTCATGCTCAAGACTAGATCTGTCCTATCCGTTTTTTGACTATTTTGTTCACTCTTTCTTTTGGTGTCAGCCGTATTTCTCTTTTAATTCTAATGGATCCAAAATTTTTTTGTGAATTTGAATAGAGCAGATAAAGAGCTGTCTAATGGGTATAAAATAGTTCATATGCAAGTAGCAACAAATCTTCATATAGGCTACGCAAGGTATTCTATCATCCAGTATATAATCATATTTTCCATATATTTTCATTATTTTCTTATGGGTATTTGTTAAATACGCGAACACTCCCGAATCAGAAGTTGTTACTACCAATAGATAGAGTTCACTGAGTTGATTCTACGAACATCCACAAACGCCCAAATCTTTTCACCAATCGATAGAGTGAGTATACTTAGATGTTTATCCAAAATATTAGACTTTTATATACTAACTTAAGGAAAATAGCAAGGACCGATATTTTGAATTTTTCATACTATGAGGCATTCAATACGATAGGAAAAATTCAAAATATCGGTCCTTGCTATTTTCCTTAAGTTAGTATATAAAAGTCTAATATTTTGGATAAACATCTAAGTATACTTACTCTATCGATTGGTGAAAAGATTTAGGCGTTTGTGGATGTTCGTAGAATCAACTCAGTGAGCTCTATCTATTGGTAGTATCAACTTCTGATTCGGCAGTGTTCCGGCATTTTACAAATACCCAATCTTTAGTGGGAGAAAACATATATTTCTTTATTCTTATCTCTATTCATTGTTCGAAATCTTCTATCATAAAGAATATACGTCACAGAACATAGGAGGAAACTAAAATCCGGATTTCTTCAGAAAGACAGCCGTTAAAAAGCGCATATTTCAACGATTTTAAAACGCTCTTCTTTTGCTCTTTGCCTGACTGAGTGGAAAAAAGAAAAATGTCATCCAATGATCAACATAAATAATCTAAGTACCACAAAAGAATGTTTAAATGAAAATTTCAAGTATAGATTCATGTTCTCAAATTCATTTTGGTTTAAGTATTGAAGAAGATGTGAGTAGGATGCGTGTCGTTTATATCCTTTTTGATAACACATTCACATGCTCACATACTCTCAAGATGTTTTTATTTCTTTTTTACTATATATATCTTGAAAATATGCGTGTGTAGATATTTTCTTTAAAAACAAAGTCGTCATTTGCTATTCCTGTAAGTTCTAATACATCTAAACGTGTTTCTAGTACATCCCGTCGAATTTTAGAAAAAAAGAAGACAATTATTGGAAATTTTCACGATATATGATGTTATTTTTTTTCTGCTCGTTGATCGAAATATTTTAATAAAACTTATTTCTCATTTAATTAAAGACAATCATGAGATTATTCATTATGATCAATGGTTAACTGAGATGACTTATTCATGTTCACTTTTCAATGAAGATACCAATGTTATCAAATTACTTAAGAAAGTCTAGATTCTTGTATGTATCGAAGAAGTCAATGGATTCTTTCATAATTTTTGATAGAAACAAGGTAGAGGCAGAGGTGCAGAATCTACCCGTGTGCGGCACTGCGCGGTGGGGAAATTTTGGAAAAGTTTTGAGTCTGGAAACGTTTTGAAAAATAACTTTTTTCCATTCGAAAAGAAACACAAGCTGTGATGCCTCTACCTATGAGCTTCTTGCTTTAGTGTTTTTAAAAGATTTTATACAAGTACAGATTTATCCGACGGTATCGATGACTTTCTCTACTTTCATTCATTAATGGTACTCAGAATTAGAAGCGAAACGATATGTGAATCAGCAGTGTCAATTTTAAAAGGACATATTCATAGCAACCGTTCATTACATCATGATTCGTTAGATAATGAAGTGCTGCTTCACTGGAATGCTCCCCTTGTATCTCGCTGATGCATTTATCAAACGCTCACTAGATAATAACTTCAACAACAAGAAGGATAAAAATTGATTATTTTATAAAAAGAGTGAATAATATTAAACATGGAAACTGCTATCACCAGGCTCTATTATACTAAATCATTTGATAAAAAAACAATTACGAAGATTACCAGAATCAATCGATAATTAATAGAGTGCGTTGTTTTTTTAAAATCACGCTATTTGTTTTAAGTAGTTCACTTTGATGTCCTTTGCTTATAGATATATAATCCACAGAAGGCCATGGATGCTGATTTTTCTAGCTGGGGAAATTTTTCGAAAATAATTTTAACGGTGGGGGAAATTTTTGCGTTTTACAGCAGATTCTGCACCTCTGGGTAGAGGAGTGCGGTTTTCACCGTTGGAAAGAGCAAATGAAGAGGAATTAAACCGTATATTACTGCTTTTTCTTATATGATTTTTCAAAATCTTTTTTCAAGTTCCTAATCGTCAAAAAAAACTTTTTCATGAAAAAAAAAGAAAAAGTTGATAGAAAATTGTAGTAGAGCTTCGTCTAAAATAATTACTATCCCTATATACTTAAATTTAATCATCTGAGAGTTTCACAGTTTGCAATTGTTCGATTGTCGAAAATTTGCTGTAAGCAACTCATTGAATAGATTTCTTTCGTAAAAGTTCAACTGAAAACTTTACAAAAAAAAGCAGGTTAGAAAAATCAATAATGCACAATTATATGTGCCTTAATGCCTTGCTTCCAAAAGTGAAAAGCGCACTTCTCTATCGTATTGCTGTGAAAAGTTATTCAAAGGAAATACATAACCATCCATATTCATGCTACCAGCATATATGCGATAATAATAGATCTTATTGAAATTTTATTATTGTAATAATCGATGAATAGTGATCAACACTTATTTGAAAATGATTGAATTGTACGATCCATCAACAGGTGTTTGGGCACATGCTTGAAACATGATTGATAAACGAAGATCCTCCACAGCAATCATATTAACAACTGGAAGAGTATTAGTTGCTGGTGGATTTGATGGATCTGAATATCCAAATATGATTATTGTGAGTCTTTCGTTCTATTTTTATTAATAGGCTTCAACTTCCATTTATAATGGAAGTTAAATTAATAAAGAACTCGGGAATTGAGACTGCTTTACAAAATGAGAGCTCACCATAAACACCTTACCTGATCTAGCTGTTGGAAGATTAGAATAAATAATCACTGGGTCTAATAACCAATAATAAGTTTTATTTGTTAACAAATAAAACAAATAACAAAATGGAAATAATAAATAGAAAACGATGGTGATAAATAAAAGAAAAAAGGAAAGATAACAAAAGACAGATGTGTACTTAAAGTTAACCAAAAGTCGTGAGCCCAGTTAAAAGATTCTGTCGGATAAGAAGACCTATTCGAAATTAAAAAGCTTTCGGCGCAATTCCTACGAGATTAAAAATGTGAAACACGATGAAACTTGTTATATTATGAATAAATAGAATCAGTGCCACACATCGTTTTTTTTTTTATTACGATATACTCAAGGGGGAAACATCTGACTCTAGGACTCCATGACTCCACTTGACTCCACTTTGACTCCACTTGACTGAAGTCTGTAGTTTCACTCTTGGAATTATTTCCCAAAAACGAAACATTTTTGTTCTGTTTTGAGAAATAATTCCCATAACAGAACACTTTTGTTCTGTTTTTGGGAATTATTTCCCATGACAGAACAAAAGTGTTCTGTTTTTGGGAATTGTTTTCCAACAATGAACACTTGTGTTGTAATGGGAATTCATTAATAGAGAAGCAGCAGAATCTGTTATCTCGCATGACTCCACATGACTCCATGCGATTCTACGTGACTCTGCGGGATTTTGTGTGACTCCGCGCGAGTCATTTGGCTCCAAGTGATTCCACTTGACTCTACACTGACTCCACTTGACTCCACACTGACTCATCTGACTCTACTTGACTCCACACTGACTCCACTTGACTCCACACTGACTCAACTGACTCCACTTGTCTCCACACTGACTCCACACTGACTCCACTTGACTCCACACTGACTCCACACTGACTCCACTTGACTCCACACTGACTCCACACTGACTCCACTTGACTCCACACTGACTCCAAGGGACTGGAGTCAGACGTTTGTACCCTTGGATATACTTCTATAGCCAGCATAAATTGCAAATAAAGGATAGACATTAAAAACTTTAACGTGTCTGTTAAATAGCATAGAACATATGCAAGATATTAATAATACTAATTACTTCAAAGCCGTGTTTTATGTATATTCGGATATACTTGGCCATTATTCCTTACTTTGCAGCATCGAACTTCAACAAGGAAATACTCCAAAGATATGTTAACTAGACTTAGTTTATACATGACCTCTGATAGTCCTTGAAGATGCATGTCACCATGTGTGCCAGGTTCCGAACTGCATTTCTCGTGCAGTAAAATAGCCTCAAAAGACCATCTATCTCGATCTGTGAAGGCTTAAAATATTTTATCCGTCATGGTCTGTGGTGCTTTCTTAGCCTGTCGGTCACGGTCTGTGACACTGCCCAAGCCTGTCGATCACGGTCTGCGACACTACCCTAGCCTTTCGGTCACGGTCTGTGACACTCCCCAAGCCTGTCGGTCACGGTCTGCGACACTACCCTAGCCTTTCAGTCACGGTCTGTGATGTCTGTCACGTCTGTGATAAGCTGTTTTTAACGTGTCTGTCACGCCTGTGACACTTCGTTGCTAAGGATGTCTGTCACGTCTGTGGGGGGATGGGAGGGAATCCAAATTTCTACCCTTAAACACTTCAACACTGTCTTTCAGATCGTGCTTCACAAAAAGCAAATATACCATTTTGTAGAGCAAATCAAGGTGCGTAGAGTGACATATATTGAATTTGATCTTCATAAGACTTTAATGGAACTAGAATCAATTTACTAGTAGAGAACCATGTATCGAAAAAGTAATAGTACATACAAAAACAATCGTAGATCATTGAAAAAACGTATTTTTTTCTATGAGAGATAAAACGATCAGAGATGCCAAGTATATGAAGTAGCAGCCCGTGAAAAACTCTCCAAAACTGCATATAAAAATATTTTCCTAGAAATACCTTTCCATGACATCAAGATCCGTAATGATCAATAACTGATGGTACTTTTGAGTACATGACCGTCTAATAGTAAACTGACTATAGTTTCACTAAAGTCTTACGCAAATCAGATTTAACATATGCTGTTCGACGCGCCTCGACTTATTTTACAAAATGGTATATTTGGTTTCTCAATTTCGAATAGTTCTTATTCGAAAGGATACTCTAAAAGTTAGGATCACGACTTTTGGTTAATCCCAAATAGAAGAAGAACAAGAAAAAACAATAATGAAGAAAACAATAAACAAAATCAGCCAACCATGACCAAAGATCAAAGAAGCCGATCTCAGAGAGGAGCAAAGATAAAAGAATAATAATATAAGGAATAGTTAGTGTCAATGAGCACCATCTATTGACGCTAACAATGAACTGTATTAATAGTTAATATAAACTAAACTAGCTTGTTTTGTACAAAAAAAACTAAGGTTTTACTTCTTTTTCTTCTTTTAACACATTTACGGCGATGGGGTCCACCGGCAGGCATCACTGTATTTTAACAAGAAACTTAATAGAAGAATTCTTTATCGCATAGAGTAATGTTTCTAGTTATAACGATCACGATAAATGTATTTGTCACAATCAGAACAAAAGGTTTTTATTCGTTTCTTTGCTATTGCTAGACTTGCTTCTCTTGATTGTTGTTTTCTCCTTTTTTTTCACAGCAGCCAGCACAGCGCCTTCGAACGATACGCATAGGTCCTTTCTCTTCTTCGAGCTTGTAATTGGCGATTTTTTCGGTTGAACAACTTGCTAGTTATTGTCTCAGACCAAGTTTCAGCTTCTTAAATGGCATAGCATGGTGTAAAGATGGCACAATGCTTTAACAAAACTGCAGAATGGTCACGTCGCATACGGTATAGTTTTTCTTTTATATCAGATAACTCTCAACTACGGCGGTTCCAAATATCAATTCAAGTGCCACCCTTTTATGCTATTTCATAGACCATCTGAGACATGTATCGCATGATGATAGTTAGCCTGATAAAGCACTATCTTGTCTCCCTTCGTTGTAACTGAGGGCAACTTTTGCTTTCATGATACATTCATTCCGTTGATTGGTTTTTCTGAGTCAAACAAGCTTGAGTAATTATTCTGTTTGGCGTGAAAAATGATTGTCTATGTAATGATCTAAACAGATAAAGCAAAAGAACTGATGGTACATCCTAAAAAGACCACTGACAATGGAGGTATCTGTATTGTAACCGAGCTGGACTTGACATATTCGGGTCAAATGAAAGTGCTCACTGCCAAACTAACAAGGTTAAGATATTACGGGCCATTGACGTGCCTAGAGCCAGTTATTTAAATTTCAAGGTATGTGAAATTAGGTATAAAAATGAATCACGGAAGAGTTTGTCCAC